>VUQS01076281.1:12857-37121 GCA_015108495.1 Heterochromis multidens
AATATATTAAAAGGTTTTTTTTTTTTTAAAATGAGCGAGAAGCATATTCCATTCACTTTGCCTAAAGTTAGGATCCATTCATCTTCCCATCAGTTGTTGATGGGACACTTATTTTAGCACCTTACCAATTATTGCATATTATGTTAGCTAGTACATATAAAATAAAAAGACCCTACTTTTAAAAGAACTGTAACTGTTATAAATATTTTGTTTAATAATAAATATTTTGTTAAAAAGCGTAATTTGATTTTCTAAGCACGAAGCAGTCAATCATCACTAACAGTAAACTGGACTGGTCAGATAACACTCCAGCTCTGTACAAGAAGGGCCAAAGTGGGCTCCATCTGCTGGGCAGGCTGAGGTCTTTTGGGGTGCACAGGACATTACTGAGGACCTTTTATGGCACAGTGATGGCTTCTAGAATCTTTTATGTGGTTGTCTGCTTGGACAGTGGCAGCACAGAGACGGACAGAAAACAGCTTAATAGACTGGTGAAGATGGCCAGTTCTGTAATGGCCAGTCCCCTAAACTCCATAGAGCAGGTGGGTGAGAGGAGGACATTAGCCAAGCTAATGTCCATTATGGATAACACCTCTTACCCCCTGCATGAGACTGTGGAGGCCCTGAGCAGCTCCTTCAGCAGTAGACTGTTACAGTCACTGTGTAGGACAGACCAATATCACAGGTCCTTCATCCTGACACCAGTCAGCCTGTAGTTGCTGGAGTTACAGTTGCTGCAGATTTGTTGGTTGCACATCCATGATGCTAATCTGCCAGAAATCGAGACTCATCAGACCAGGTAACGTTTTTCCAGACTTCTGTTGTCCAATTTTAGTGAGCCTGTGTAAATCGTAGCCTCAGTTTCCTGTTCTTAGCTGACAGGAGTGGCACTCGGTGCAGTCTTCTGCTGCCGTAGCCCATCTGCTGCAATGTTCAACATGCTGTGCATGCAGAGATGCTCTTCTGTATACCTTGGTTGTAACAAGTGGTTATTTGAGTTACTGTTTCCTTACTATCAGCTTGACCCAACAACCATGCCACGCTCAAAGTCACTTAAAACACCTTTCTTCCTCATTCTGATGCTCAGTTTGAACTTCAGCAGGTCGTCTTCACCATGTCTACATACCTAAATGCACCGAGTTGATACCATGTGACTGGCTGATCAGATATTTGCATTAATGACCAGTTGAACAGGTGTACCTTATGAAGTGGCTTTGAGTGTATATTCAAATAACTTTAATATCCTTATCACATTATATTTCTCAGAAGGACTATGTGAAGTGCCTATTTTTTAATGTTTCACTGTGTTATGTCCCGTCTGAGGGCCAGGACATGACATGAACAAGGAACCCACTTCCCCAAAGACCCAAGCAGCCACAGAAACAACTTCTCTGTGAAAAAAAAATCGATGTTGTATTTATTATTCAGCAGATTCACAAATTCAGGAGTAGAAAATCCTCAAGGTGAGCAAAAGCCAAAACAGCAAACAAACAGAACTCTGAATCAACACAAGCTCAGATGACCTACCCGAAAGTAACAAACCAAAAACATGGGCTTACCTCCCTAGTCTATCAAAACAGGCGAAAACAGTTACAGAAAACAAATGGCAGCTCACCCCTACATACTCCTTCTCTCTTCCCAGACACACAACAACTACAAATCTCAATCACTGGTGTAGCAGGTTGAATGAAAAGGGAATGAACTGATCCTCTACAGGTGGTGGCCATTTTGGCTCCTTATGTAGGGCGTGGTCCTCAGGCTGGAGCCAGTCTTCTGTAAGCTGTAGTGTTGCCACACCAATTGCAGCCAGGAACCTGCACAGTCTAATTAACATACTTACTCCTCATAGAATACACAAATCTTCACAAAACAAAACATAGATTTGACGACTCCATGGTTACAGCATTGACCTAAGCAGCTCTCAGCTGCTAATTTGTTCATTTTTATCTCACCATCTAACACACAACCAATGATCTGTTTGCACCCCCTTCGTTTTTGGTGTCACCCTCACATATTTAGCTTCGTGCTGGGAGGAAAATAAACACACACAGAACACTTTTGTGTACAAAGGAACCTTATCAGACCCTTAATAGCTCCCAGACCAATAAGTTACTATCATCACCTGTCAAGCTTTTGCTTTGACATAGTTACAAATTAAAGTGATAGTGAGAAGGATATTCCACCAATCAAAAGGTAATCTTTGGAAGCATCCTTTATGACAGAAGGAAATAAAAGCAGGTTCTAATTTGTAGTTTGACCTTTAGCTGTTCGTTTAAAACAAGAATTCTATTTTTTTAAAAAAGGTCTTAAGGAAGATGCTTGATGCTGTATTGTGCCTAAAGACTGGGGCTGAAAGCTGCATGTCCTAGGAAAAAAATTCTGGTTTCCCTTCTGACCCACTAATGATGCTTATGGAACGTGGGAATACACAAAACAGCATTGATCTTGCATTGCAGTGCAGGGCCTGCTGTTCAGACTCTTTATATTTTCACAGCTCTGCATCATGTAGAGAAATCTCAAGCTTGATAGCGCTGTCATGACTGCTTATGGATGCTAAGCCGTCTCTGTAGAATTGCAGTTCAAGATGGAGTTCAGCCTGAATTATCTAACGTGTGCTAGGAGAGGTGATGTTGTTGAAGGAGTAAAAAAAATGCCTTTAAAAATATAACCGCATGTATCTTACTGTAAAGGAGGTTTCCTCTGCTTCTTGACATGAGAATCTGGAGTTGGGAGGACTCCTTGGGTGGTCTCCACATGTACACACAAGCCTTGCAGTGGAACTCACAATCAGCCCTGGCAAGGCTGTAATAAAAAGTCATTTTGGTTTTAAACTTCTCATCTAGCATTCCAAATGAACAAATGGGAATGGTTTTGAATTCTTTGGAAATGCAGCCCAAAGCACCTAGGCACCACAAGGAAGTTTGATGCCTTCAGTGTCCACAAACGCACAATGTGACATAGTCTTTGTTATAAACTGTTGTGTCTGTGTTCTCAGTTTGAGTGCATTAGAGCAAAATGTTACTTGGACATCAAGTAGTTCTAGCGATAAGTGCTAACTTCTGCATTTCAGCAGCTAGCTGACACTTGTAACATTCTGGATAGTACTATGTATGCATTTGGGAGGCAGTAATTCAAAAGTAACATTTAACTTTCCCCAAGGGTTGTGTGCTCTGGTGGGCTCAGCATGTCAATATTCTCCAGGAATGTTCTGTCTGCTCTGCTGTGCTCCTAGTCATCAGAAAGATCCTGCTGGCCTGAGCTTTCCTCCCAGCCCTGAGTGGGAGTTTGTGTTTGAGCCCAGCCAGCAACAGCTTTCACTAGAACAAGAGGAAATCAGTTTCATTTTTCCATTCCTTCATTCCTAAAGCACCTCTGATCTAAGCAGATCTCGGAGTAATATACTTGGGCTTCAGAGGACGAGAAACATGAGAGTACCTCGTTTGCTCTTTCTTTCTTTTTTTTTCTTCTGAACTCATGTTTTCCAGTGTGGTTGAGGAGAATATGAGAGAAAAGTCTGATTGTATGTGGTTTGGATTTAAGTAAAACACACTTAATTACTGTGCTCCATGCTGAGGTGCTCCATGCTGATTTAAGCCATGAGCTGAAAATGTCAGGTGCAGGTCTCAGCCTATATTTCATGATGGCCCATTTTGTTCTCCTTTGTCTTTTTTTGTAGCTCCCGAGCCCATGCACAGCAGATCTGTCCAACTTAAATATAACCCCGGGTGTAAAAATAGGCCATTGTTTTTTTCCAAACTAATTTCCATTTCAGCATTTTTTAAATCGTTTGGAACAGCTGTCCGAGAACCGTTTCAACATGCAAGCGCCAGCAACTAATCGCTGTCTGAAAAATATCAACACAGGAAGTTTTTACAAATTGCCTGTAAAGGCTGATTTTCATCATTAGTTTTTTTAACGATGCCTTATTTACAGAGGCACCAGCCTTCCCACAGACATTCTGGCCATATTTTGGTGAGCCATGGGGAAAGATTTAGTTCACGGGATGGTGAAGTGGGTGATGTCTGAAACAATTTTTGCCAAGATGAAGCGTGAAGACTGATGGTGTGATGGGAAAACAGAAGCTGTTGTACCTTCTGCACTCATGTGTTGCTGTCAACAAACACTTCAGAAGATTTTAAAAAAGAGAGACAAATTAGTACTGAAGGCCCATGTATCTTGCTCGTGACCAGGCAACCAGATGATGGCTTCCAAACCCCCTCCCTACCCCACCATGTGGCAAAACAGACACAAAACAGACCCCTCACCCAGTTTTTAGATAAGCTATCATTCCCAGCTTCTGTGGTTTACCTGCTGCACTGACTCCCTCTCTGTCTCTACTCTCTGACACTATTTCCATGCCTCTCCCCCTCCTCCTTACCCCATATTCATTTTTCTCTCACTTCTAGGAGACTAGATGTTAATCGTGACCTTGCAGACAGTTTTTAGCATTAAAGGGTGAGACAGTAAAGTGGCTTTTGATAAATAATGGGCTTTTATGTGACTCTGGTACTATATGAAGTTTTCACAAATATCTGTTTTTGGGGGGGGGTTTGCTTTACAAATGATTCCAGCTGATTTTTCTTTAGGCAACCCCCGTGCTTGAGATAGCTGTTGACGGCCTTTCACGTATTAGATTCATAAAGTCATTTCATTCCACATTTTTTGGTCTGCGCTCAACAAACTGAGCTGTTATTGTGCCCGATCGCAGTGCGCGTCATGCTGCTGCTTTTTTTAATATCCTGAGTTATGTGTTCTCATTTTGGCGATTATCAAAGTGCGCAAAACCCTGACTGGATGAATGATAACACACAACTCCAAGTAGCAGAGGTTTAGTAGTTGTTGTGGTAACATGCAGATCAGTATAGACAACAGGTCTGCAGCCATACTAGCAGCTCCTTGAACCTGTAGGTTACCATACATCTACTTTGTGCTAAATTCTGGAGGATAAGAGAAGAGAATATTGGCCCATACTTAAACTTTATACAACTGATTATAAATAACGAGGTTACTTTATGTAGGAAGTGTGAGGAAGTGTGAAAGGTCTCTTGTTGATGTTGCTACAAAGTTAAAGCAAATAAGTAAGAAATTTTACAAGAATGATGTCATTGCAGACTGTAAAAGTTAATCAAGGGCTTTTTTCATCTTGCTTGTTGGAGTTGATTTAGAGTCCAAATGGGTTTGGGAAGGAAAGTTAGTCTGAGTCTGCAGGTCCAGATTTCAGTGAGCTGTAGCACCTACCAGAGGGCGACAGATCAAACAGGCAGTGGCTGGGATGTGAGCAGTCTCTGATAATACTTTTGAGCCAATAACACTAGCAGGTATTGTGAATGTCATTGTGGTCAAACAGAATTACCATCCATATAGCCACACATTACTAGCACAGGTGAAAATGTGAGCTATCAATTGTTTACATAAACTTAAAGCAATAATTTTGAGCAAAATGCAGCTGAAATATATAAAATCAGAGGTTTGTTTATTCAAATAATTAATGATTAAGGAAAATATGCAAATCAAGTAAATTTCATTTCATTTGACCAGATTCCATTAAATGTAATGTTTTACACTGCACTTATGTAACAAAATTACATGGAAGATTTACATGTAATCAGATTACTTAAAGTCAGCATTTTGGGCATAAATATTTTTTTGAGTGTTGACACTGCATAGAAAAAAAGCACATTACATTTTTAAATGGTGTATGTGAGTATGCCAGCTTAGTGAGGTTCACCTCTGTGGTACACCAGCCTCCTCAGGAGCAAACTACCACAGAATTATTTAGCTAATAAAACAGCTGAGACGAACTAAATCCAGCTGAGGTCCAACTTAAAACTTATAGTATCTATAGAGAGGACCTGAGAGATGTATAAGACATGCAGGAGGTGCAAAGCCCTAAAAGTTTATTGTGCTGCTGTATGATAAAGTATCCAGATGCTATCCATGTTACAGTGTGTTTTATGCTCCTCTTTCAGAATACCAGAGTGCTGTTCAACATCCGTGTGGTGGGGGGATCAGTGTTTTACAGCTACCTATCACCTCAGGATGGGCAGCCTCTCTACCACCCTGCTGTCGACAGGTCAGGATGCCAAAGATACTTAAAGTTTCAGTCTGCGTATATCAGGGTATCAGGATATAACAAGTCCTGCTGTTATGTGCTGGTTGTGCTAATTGTTCTTCCAATTATCACGTATGTAATTACATGGGGTTTTTTTGTTCTTGTTTTTATTTTGGGGTGTCAATTGCAATTCCTGTTGAAACTTGAATCTTCTTCTGCAGCTGTGGGGAGCACCCACAGTTGCAAAACCTTTTATGCCAAACAAAAATTTGAACACGTGCATCTACTTTGATGGTCTGAATAGATGGTGTGAAAGTATTTTTATATGATTAGATTTTTTTTTATTAGAATTAGATTAGAATTTATCACTTATCAAAAATGTAAATATCTCTTTCACAAAAGAATACAGAGCCTTTTCTGTAGCGCTTCAAATTGTGGTCAGATGCATCTTGTTTTCTTTTATGGCCCTTGAGGTGTCTACTTAAACTTGATTGGAGTCCACCAGTGGCAAATTGAAGGGGCTGGCTGTACAGTGTAGAGAAATTGACACCACACATCAAGAAAAAGATCAAGAAAGTCCAAGAATATCTCTGTACACTCCCATGATAAAACTCTGGCAAGTCATAGATCAGGGCAAGGGTCTAAAACCACCTCTAAAGCTTTGGGGTTTCCCAGGAGTACAGTGACCTCAATCACTGTCACATAGAAGGAGTTTGAAACCAGGTGACCAAGAAGCCAACAGTCACTCTAACAGGACTTTAGAAGTCCTCTGTAGAACTGGAAAAACCTGCTAAAGGGATGACCATCCCAGCACCATTTCATCAGTCAGGCCATTATGGTAGAGCAGCTGGAAACAACTGAACTATTTGGACTGAACTCTATGCACTATGTCTTTTAAAATCAAGGTGCTGCTTATCATCTAGCAAATGCTAATAGTACAGAAGAGGTGGTGGTAGCATCAAGGACTGCTTCTGAGCATCAAGGATAAGGAGAATAGTCAGAACTGAGGGAAGGACACCAAATACAGAGAGGTCCTTGAAGAAAACTTGAACCCAGTAGAACCACTGCTCAAATCCTGGTGTGCAAAAACATATAGAGACTCAAGAAGATTCAAAGCTGTAATGTCTGACAATACTACATTATTAGTATATCGTATTTAAATTATTTCAGTTAAGGCTCTGAATACTTTTGTAAGTGAGAGAATTCTGACATCTGCTTAGCTACTGCTTAACGATTAGGGTGCATACCAGATAAGCAACAATCAACACAATTCTTCTCTTTGATTCCCAACAGACAATACCTTCACAGTTTATCTCTACTGTCAGCAAGCAGGAAAAACAATAAAAACACTTACAATGTAAAAAAAAATTAAAATGAGAAGGAGTCTGAAACAACTGTACATACTGCTTACATGTTATAAATTTCTGCTAATGCAAACACAGTGAGCATGTCCAGAGTAACTTCTACAGTATGTATTTTGTCCTGTCTCCCTCCCCTCAACCCACTGGTTGCACCGGATGGCTGCCCCTCCCTGAGCCTGGTTCTGCCGGAGGTTTCTTTCTGTTAAAAGGGAGTTTTTCCTTCCCACTGTCACCAAGTGCTTGCTCATCGGGGGTCATCTGATTTTGGGGGTTTTCTCTGTACTATTGTAGGGTCTTTACCTTACAATATAAAGCGCCTTGAGGTGACTGCTGTTGTGATTTGGTGCTATATAAATAAAATTTAACTAAATTGAATTGAAAGTGACAGATCTCGTTTGAGTCAAAACACTGTAAGTCTAATATATATTCATCTTTTATTAAACTAAAGGATTATTAGATAATTCTAAATATGTCCTTAGTTTTGGAGTGAGTGGTGGTATGAATGGTATTATGTTCAAAATCCCCAAAACTGAAATGACCAAATGTTTCAATAAGCTAGTTCATATTGGGTCTAATGTAATCAGTTTGAATGCAATTTAAATCCTCTCTGATCTAACCTGAGAGTTTCTTGAAAAATAGCTACAGGCACCATACTGAAGACGTTTTGACATGAACACATGCTACACACCAGCATGTGTGTGGTAAAAGTAAGTCTAGCATTCTTTGATTGATGCTGTCCTGAAGCCAAAGTTGGCTTTTCTTTCATCTTTTTATGTATATCACATTGACTGGAAAGATTAGGCTTGATTTTTACAGCAGTGACTGAAATGTGCAGACATTTCCTCCTTCTTTACAGACGCACGTCTGATGGCTTTCAGTTGCAGAAGTCGATTGCTATTTCAAAGGGCCATTTTGGCAAGGTCTTTAAAGGACTTCCATTTGTGTAGCTGCGAAGAACAGTTAATTCACTCACTGAATGGTGCTGATGGGGGCAAATGCTTTTGAAATCTTTTGAAATGCAAATGCAAAAGCAGCACACTGTATCCTAGAATCTCATGTAATGATAGCGTTTGAACTCTAATGATTCAGAAATATGTTCTGTCCCCAAGTCAGCCCACATCAAATAGTGCAAGAGTGTGCTAGTGCAAGTGTTTCAGTACACTTTGTTCACTTCTTTTGGCCTCTGCAAACTGTTTGTGTTTATGTGTAATGTCACTCAGGTTACTGTTTCCTCAGAGATCGTCTTGTCAGCACCTTCTTGGTCATGTTAGCATTAAAGCATAGATGTTAATTTTGGATGGCAACTACTTTGGTCCTGACTGTAAACTCTTAACCACTTAATCAGATGAACTGCCACCATATTCATGGTCCCCAGAGAATAAATCATACTGGCTTTTGTCATCCCCTGCTAACACAATAAGCTAAGAAGGTGAAAATTATAGATATTGCACTTGCTTGCAATCAGCATGTTGTAGCATGCTGATGTAAGACTTTAGCTCAAAGACCTCATGTTGTACAGCCAGCAGAATCCTCTTCTCAAAATAAAGTGCAGTGTCACACAACAGCCATAAATAGGTACAACACCTGTTGGTAGATTCCTGCACTTTCTTTTAGTTTTCTTTTGAAATTTTTAAGTTATTTTTGTTGTACAGCACCCACAGCACCCCCAAAAATGCTGAAAGTTGACTCTTAATGGTGACATTTGAAGGTTCTCTGTTGATGGAATAATAGCAGTTTAACAACATAAGCTGAAATCAACATCAGCTAGTTCAAATATGTTCAAATGTAAAGACTAATAAAGACTCACTCACATGTTTGATTTTATGTGTAATCAAACCTATCAAATTCAAACTTTTCATCTCTCTTTCTGAGCCCATACATCAAGGCGCTTATGCCCCATTTGAAACCACAACAATGCTGACACCTAGTGGTTAAACAGCATCAGTGCACATGTATTTAAATGATTCTTTTAAGGGTGGCGTTGCCGTGAATTGATAAATGTGTCATAGCTTGAAATTGCAGAAAATGTTAGAAAGCCTGGTGAAAGTAAAACAGATAATGTTGTCTTTTATGATAGGATCGGTGTCATGTTGTACTGATGCCTCACAATTAACTTTGATCCTGATGTCTTGTAGAGCTTTGAAGCTGTGCGGCTCAGGAGGCCCTCCACATGTGAAGCTCATCATTGAGTGGGAACACAGAATCAAAGACTGGTCAGCACATTGTGCATCCAATTATTTCTGTATTACTTTAGCCTTTATGGCATCCTTAACAAACTCTTTATGTCCTGGGCCGCAGCCTCTTCGGTAATATTAAGGAGGAGGTGGTGAAGGATGCAGAAAGCGTGAGGAATCAGCAACAGCATCATGTCCAGCAGTACAGCTGCACCTTGGATGAGTGCTTCCAGCTCTACACCAAAGAGGAACAGGTAGTCTGTATGCTATTATGGAGATTTATTGTTTGGAACAACAATACACCGTGGAGGTCTTGCTCCTTACTCTCTTTTTGTTCTGTGGCCTAAACTGTAATTGATTTCTGTTATTTAAAAAATGTCATGGTAAACATGGTAAAATGGTGCCTAACACTAAAAGAAAAGTGAAAGAGGAAGGAGCAGAGGAGAGGTGCAGGGCAGTAATCCACCAGCAGCCTGAGCCTATAGCAGCATAACTAATGGCTTAGCAGCATCTGACCCACACAAACATGGACAGGTCTACTGACAGCAGAGGAATTGATTTTACGAAGGAAAATATAAAACTATAATATTAAAAAAATATAAAGAGGTTGCACATACTATACAGGCCTGAAAGTAACACAACTGCGGTCCAAGGGATCTTCCAGGAATGGTGACACTATTTTCCAGAGATCTGATTGGTCAATAGGCAGTGATTTCCCACTAATCTCTAATTTCAAACATAACCTGCTCCATAATAGGTTAGGTCTGCAGCATGAGTTACCCTGGCAAGGTAAGCTGTAAACAGCCTTCATGACACTGAAGTTATTTGGATAAGCCCAAATCCTGCTTTGTAGTACAAGGCCCTGATCCAGCCCTAACTACAAGTTTCATCAGAACGGAAAGTTTGAAGTCTGATCTTAAAAGCAGAGAGGGTGGCTTTCTCTTGATCCCAAACTGGGAACAGTTCCATAGGAGAGAGTAGAGGTCTCTCATTATACTTTTTTGAAAACTGCAAACTGATGCACGCCGAGGGAATTGCTTTGTATGTGTCCAGATTCAATTAAAAGTTGGGCCCAAATTCAGACCAGAATGCAGAGTAAAAAAGGCAAGTTTAATTAAAAAACTGATAACAGAGCCCGCAGAGGCAACAAATCCAGAAGGGCAAAACCAATCCAAAATGAACAGACAGCGCACACACAGGGAGGCATAAGAGGAGAAACACAGAAAATCCACACAAGCAAACTAGGAAGTACAACAGACAGTCCAACGAAGACGAAGATGAAGAGGAAGACCAAACTATTTATACTCAGAGGGCTGACTGAGGAAGTGGAGACAGGTAGGGAACAAGGCTCAGCTGAACATAAACAAGACAATCAACAGACAGGAAGTAAAATCCAAAAACAAGTAACCAGGGGAAGCGAGTTAACACAATCAAACAGGTGATCAACAGTAACTATAACTGAAACGAGGAGACCCTGAAAGCGGAATGAATACATGACAGAGGGAGGAACGGATGGGGAAACACTGAGGGAACTAAACACAAATTACAAACTATGAATAGGAACGGAGGCTGAATAAAAACCAAGAATTCAAAACCAACACTGGAAGAGTCATCCATCTCAGCAGTGGTCCAAATCTCCATAAACACAAAACAGTAACAAGAACTCGAATACATCAAGAACTAATGCTCGAAATGCTGGAATGATAATGAAATCAAAAGAGGAATCAAACCTAACAATAATCAAAAGCTAAGCACATTAGAACAGCAATACAACCAAAACTCTTAATAATAAACAAGAATTAAAAAAAAGTCAAAACCCTGGGACCAAAATGTGAGACCATGACAATATGTAGACTGAGATTAAACACACACTCAAAAAAACTTAAAGGAACACTTTTTACTCAGAGTACAGCATCAAGTCAGTTAAACTTCTGGGATATTGATCTGGTCAGTTAAGTATCAGAGGGGGTTGTTAATCAGTTTCAGCTGCTTTGGTGTTAATTAAATTAACAACAGGTGCACTAGAGGGGCAACAATGAGACAACCCCCAAAACAGGAATGGTTTTACAGGTGGAGGACACTGACATTCTTCCCTCCTCATCTTTTCTGACTGTTTTTTCCCTAGTTTTGCATTTGGCTAGTGTCAGTGTCACTACTGGTAGTATGAGGCGATACCTGGACCCTACAGAGGTTGCACAGGTAGTCCAACTCCTCCAGAATGGCACATCAGTAAGTGCCATTTGCTGTGTCTCCCAGCACAGTCTCAAGAGAATGAAGGAGATTCCAGGAGACAGGCAGTTACTCTAGGAGAGCTTGACAGGGCTGTAAAAGGTCCTTAACCCTTCATCCTCTAGTGGCCCCTGTGCTCACTGCCCGGCACCGTGGAGCCTGATTGGCATTTGCCATAGAATGCCAGAATTGGCAGGTCCACCACTGCTGCCCTGCACTTTTCACAGATGAGAGCAGGTTCACATGAGGAGCAAATGTAACAGACATGAAAGGGTCTGGAGAAACTGTGGAGAACGTTATGCTGCCTGTAACATTGTTCAGCATGACCAGTTTGGTGGTGGGTCAGTGATGGTCTGGGGAGGCATATTCAAGGAGGGACGCACAGACCTCTACAGGCTAGGCAACAGCACCCTGACTGCCATTAGGTATCAGGATGAAATCCTTGGACCCATTGTCAGACCCTACACTGGTGCAGTGGGTCCTGGGTTCCTCCTGGTGCATGACAATGCCCGGCCTCATGTGGTGAGAGTATGCAGGGAGTTCGTAGAGGATGAAGGAATTTATACCATTGACTGGCCCCCACGCTCGCCTGACCTAAATCCAATAGAACACCTCTGGGACATTATGTTTCCATCCAATGCCGCAAGGTTGCACCTCAGACTGTCCAGGCACTCAGTGATGCTGTGGTCCAGATCTGAGAGGAGCTCCAATAGGACACCATCCATCGTCTCATTAGGAGCCCCAATGTTGTCAGACATGCATACAAGCATGTGGGGTCCAAACAAACTACTGAGTACCATTTTGAGTTGCTGCAATGAAATTTCAGCAAAATGTACTAACCTGCTGCATCATTTTTTGACTTTGATTTTCGGGGTGTCTTTGAATTCAGCCCTCTGTGGGTTGATCATTTTGATTTCCATCAAACAATGTGGCATCCTTTCATTCCTAACACATTACCCAGTCCATATCAGTATAGATATCAGCATGATTTTTCCCCCATTGAGATCTGATGTGTTTTCAAAGGGTTCCTTTAATTTTTTTGAGCAATGTATATTTTTCTGCTGAACTGGTGCACAGTGTGGAACTGATTCCATGTATTTTAAATTATCTTGTGAATTTGATCAAATCATACTGACAACAATTAGAGTGTGAAAAACATCAGATAGTTCAAATGTGTGTCTTTAATGCATATAGACAGCTGTTGGTGGCTGTAGCAGTAGATATACCAGAGTAAAACATATTGAAAAATAGAGTTTTCAGTCATTTTGAGGGATTTGAAAGAAAGGACACTGACTGTAACAGGGGAAAAACATGTTTGTTTTTAAAAGGTTATGTTTGGTCTATCTGTAGGTGGTGAAGAGGTAAAAACAAGCAGGCGAAAGAGTTTTATCGACAGCAACATGTCAAATGTGTGTTCATGCTCTGTGGGCAGTAAATGTCAGTGTTAGACAGGTTTTAAGTAGGTTGTTGTCATCGTGTGGAGTGTCAGAACCGTATAACTCTTCATGTATTTCAGTGCTGCGTTCAGCCAAACAGTCCAGGGACAAAACTCTAAATGCTTTCATATATTTTTTTTGGTTAGTTGCAACAGAAACAGGGCATCACAGTTTCTTTTTAACATTAAAAGCATTTTTCATTAAAAGCTTGTCGCACAGGTATTCACCCCTGAGGTCTTTTTTCCCCCAAAAATCCAAAATGCACTGAAGATACCAAAATTTTCAGTATATAATTATCACTGGTTTTCAAGTAGCTTTCATTTTCTGCTTTCAGTTTTGTGGTTTAATTTCCTGTCTTGCTCAACCAGATGAGCATCATGTGTGTTACATGATCCAATTAGAGGTTTTAATTGTTTTCCTCTGTGTTTTTTACATGGAGATGTAAATGAATGTAATTTATTATTATTATATGTTATAAAAAATTAAATTAAGTGTAGATTTAGATTAGAAAGTAGTTGAATCCAATTTTTCGTCTGTGTGACTTTGCTTCAGTAACCTTTTGTCATCAGCTGGTGGAGCTGCAGGCACAAAGGAGAAGCTGTTCAATCTATGCTGGAAAATGTTGCTCTAACTGAGGCAACTTATCAATATTTCACTGTATAATTAAATTGCTGTCACAATTTGCAAGTGCTGATACCTGTCTGAGTCTAATAACGTGAAGGCAAAATATCATAATTGCAACATTTACGAAGGTACTAAAAGTAAAGAGAGGATGTTTTCTCTGAAGTCATTTTTTTATGAGTGCCTCTGTATGTTTGAGGTGGTTTTCATCTTTCAGATTGATAATCTTTTAAACAGTCAGATGGCTCCCTGGTGGTTTTATTGTATGTATTGTATAAAGCATTTACACAGCGTATTTCACACCTATGATTCACGTATGATGTATCTGACATTAACAATGACAAAAACAGAAAAAACAGAATCTTCAGCACTTCTTTGTAAAGTTTAGGTGCATGACCTTGCTGAATGCAACAGCTCATCACTTCACAGTATTCAGTATGGTAAACAGAGGGAAGTGGGCAAAGTGTGCACAAGTAGTAACCATGGCAACAGATTTGAAATGAAATGTACTTCTTGCTCCAAGTCAAGCTGAGTTCTCCTCAAGCAAAAGAAGTAAGAATTTCCAAGTTTCAGCCATACCGTTATATAAATATATATGACCATATATGACTTATAAGAATATAATAAAGCAGGATGGGAAAACTTATTTACAAACATATGAAGCAGAAGAGGTTTTTGTCTTCTTTTTCCTCGTCTCTCATTCTCTTCCTCTCTCTTTTTCCAATCAGCTAGCCCCAGATGATGCTTGGAAGTGCCCTCACTGTAAGCAGCTGCAACAGGGCATGGTGAAGATGAGCCTGTGGACCCTGCCAGACATCCTCATTCTCCACCTGAAGCGCTTCAGGCAAGTGGGTGAGCGGAGGAACAAGCTCACCACATTCGTGCATTTCCCCCTGGTGAGCCTGGACATGACGCCCCACGTGGTGCACCGCAGCCACGGCACCCATCAGCCCCCTCTGCAGCCTGGCTGGAAGCAGACCAGACAACCTGACCTGGCTCCTCCTGACTACCTGTACGATCTGTATGCTGTGTGCAACCACCATGGAGGAATGCACGGTGGACATTACACAGGTTTGAGTAACCTCTAAGTAACTGACTTTTTATTATTGTTATTATTGAGCAGGTAATTATTGAACTAATTATGAAGTTCATATTTGATTATTATGCCTCCAAAAGAGCAACTGATTTCTAAGAATACCTAAAAACTCACACTAACAATAATAATAATAATAATAACTTAATTTGTATAGTACTTTTTAAAATGCACAGTAACAAAATACTTCACAGTTTGGACAAAAACACATTAAAAATAAGTGTACATATTTATACATGCAAACACTGAGTCACACTCCTATACACACATATTAGGAGAACAAAAGACCACAGATAATGGGCAAAATATTAAAGAAAAGCTAACCTATAGAAATGAGTTTTATTTTCTTTTAAAACAAATCACAGATTCAGCTGACCTGATGGGCACCTTTGGTTTTAAAATAAAAGTGTGCAACAGTTAGGAGACCAGACGATCTGAGCTGCAGTTATAAGGTCTCTGTAGCTCTGCTATATACACAGGAGCCTGTCCATGTAGGGCTTTATCCATCTATCCATTTTTTTCTGCTAATCCAATTTAAGATCGCAATGGGGCTGGAGCCTATCCCAGCTACCATAGGATGAGAGGTGGGGTATACCCTTGACAGGTCGCCAGTCTGTTGCAGGGCTAACACAGAAAGTCAGACAACCATTCACACCCAAATTCACACCTATGAGAAATTTGGAATCACCAGTTAACCAAACCCCACTAACTGCATGTACCCGAGTACCCGGAGAGAACCCACGCAGAGAGAAAGATGGTGGATTCGAACCCAGGACCTTCTTGCTGTGAGTGCTTACAACAGCGCTAACCACCTTGCTACCTACGGACTTTATACGTTATTAATAAAATTTTAAAATGAATTCCAAATTTCACTGGAAGCCAGTGAAGGGAAGCAAGAATGGGGGTACGCGTGCCGGCTAGTTCTCGTTAGCAGTCTAGCTGCTGTGTTCTGGACCAATTGAAGACAGGCTAGGGAGGACTGAGAGATTCACGTAAAAAGTGACTTAATTATTCAGATGGGAGAAAATTTAAATGTGTACTTGAAGTTCCTTTTATTATTGGGTGTCAGTAAAGGTCTGATTTTTGTGTTGCTTGTTAAATGAAGGAAACAAGACTGGATGAGCTTTGAAATGTGAGATTCAAAATAAAATTTTCGGTCAAAAATAACACCAAGATTCTTAGCAAGTGATTCAGTGTTGATGGTGAGGGGACCAATGTAATGACTGACCTCCTTAACAAAGCTCTCAGGGCCGAACACAAGAACCTCAGTTTTGCCAAGATTAAGAAGAAGGAATTTGAAGACATGCACTTATTAATGGCAGTGAAGCATTTATCGAGGTAGGAGAGGCTGTTGAGTTTGTTTTGTATAGCAGTGCATCATCTGCATAGCAATGATAGGAAATATCTTTGAAACTGCTTGATAAATGACCCAGGAGTAACGTATACAAAAAAAAAGAGAAGTGGTCCAAGGATTGAACCCTGAGGAACTCCACATATGAGGGCTGCGGATGAGTACATGTAGTTAGTAATATGAATTCTGAAATATCTATCTGATAAGTAAGATTTTAAAGCAGTGCCAGAGATACCAACCCAATTCCATGATCTGTCGATGAGAATGGTGTGATCAATGGTGTCAAAGACTGCAGGTAAGTCAAGTAGAACTAAAATTGAATATTCACCTTCATCTAAGGGCAGAAGAATATCATTGGTAATTTTCAGTATTGCTGTTTTGGTGCTATGACTTTGTTGAAAACCAGATTGGAAAGCGGGGAAGACATGCAGCAAAAGGCCTGGGATAGATTTAAACTCAGGCTTCTGCAGTAGCCTTATGGTGTATGGGTCACCTGCTCAAGCTAGGTGATTAACTAACATGATTTCAAGGCCAAGACCAAGTTCTCCCACACAGCCCTTGTGGAGTTGCAATATGCAGATGATGGCACTATCATTGCCCACACAGAAAAAGATCTTAAGTGCATTAATAATACCTCCGTCTGGGCAAACTTGCATATCAGTTTGACTCTTAGCAAAATAAAAGACCAAGGATCTCTATTAACCTGCACTGGGCTCTGTCGCAAAAATAAAAACTGACATTGTAACCCTTGAAAATGTGGTCTAGTTGCCCGACCCGGGAAGTCACCTCTCCTCAAAGGCAGACATCGACAGTGACGTACACTACCACATTTGTTGTGCTGGTGGGGCTTTTGTAAAACCTCATAGAAGAGACTGAAAATTTTGACCTGGTTGCAGGTCTATAAGTCATATTGCCCACACTTTTGTATGGTAAGGAACTTGATTACTCACAGAGCTCTAAGGTCATACTCACAGAGGTGCTTTTAAAAAAAACTTGCATATTGGCTGAAAAAAAAAAATCGTACTAACATCAGTCTTTTTGAGGAAACAGAAACAAACAGCATGACCACCACCATCATTAGATGCCAGCTGACATGGTGATTGATGCCACCCTAAACAGTTCCTCTGCTCACAACTTAATGATTGCTAACAAAAACCTGGAGGTAAAAAAAGAAAACAAAAAAAAAAAACCCTCACAAGCTTCAATTGAGAAGACTTTTCTCAAAACAGAATTGCATGAGGAAACAGTTTCCTTGGTGGACCAGATTCCATGAAGACGATCTCCGACAAGCTGCCACAGATGAGCGGCAGTGGAAGGAAGAGAGTTAAAATACACTCAAAAATCTCCTCCCACTTTCTACTACCAGTTCCAGAACTGCCCATTTCAACCATCTGAAGACTCACAATAAGGATCTTCAAGGAGGAACATTATACCAGATGATCAAATGATGGTTTAAAAAAATGTTTCTGAGCCCAGTCTGTTTAAAAATCCCAGCAGCGACACCTTGTGGCAAAGATGTAGAAATGCATCCATATGTTCAGCTGCTTTGGTCATTAGCCACAGCATGGGTAATAACAGAAAGCTGAACAGACAATTAAGGATACAATTAGCCATGCATTGTGTAGTTTCCTGTGTGTGTTTATGAACAAAGTCCAATAGATGCACCCATGTATGTACGACTTGCTGTCTCATCCATTAATCAGTCAAATAAATAAATAATTTAAGGGACATCCCTTTGCTGGAGCCTGGCAGGAGTCTAAGTCGAGTTTGTTGCCACCTCAGCCTCAAATACTTAGAGAACCAGAGTGCGTTGTCTCAACAAAATGCAGAATTGTCTGTTTTCTAACAACCATGGTCATTCAATGCTGGCTGTCAGCTTTGGCCCTTGCATACAGGGATTTCTATTTATTTTTTTTTTTTTATTCAGTATCTACTATAGATCGTGAAATTTTCAAATTCTTTGCAATTTTATTTTGAGAAATGATTTTCCTAAATCTGCGACAGACTGGCGACCTGTCCAGGGTGTACCCCGCCTCTCGCCCTATGGCAGCTGGGATAGGCTCCAGCCCCCCTGCGACCCTGAATTGGATAAGCGGAAGAGAATGGATGGATGGATGGATGGATTTTCCTAAATTGTTAAGCTATCTCTCCATGCATTCTTTCAGAGTTGTGAACCGCTCCACATTTTTACTACTAGAAGACTAACAAATGAATTTATGCCACACTGACATGAGTTGCAGCTCCTGGGTACATCAGTAACGTGTATAGCTTGTCTCTCTCCATTTGCATTGTAATTTCAGCCTTTTGTAGGAACTCGGTCGATGGGCAGTGGTACAGTTACGATGACAGCAGTGCTGAGCCGGTTCCAGAGGCGGAGGTGTGCACACGTGGAGCCTACATCCTCTTCTACCAGAGGAGAAACACTATCCCTCCCTGGTCTGCCAGCTCCTCAGTCACAGGTCAGTCCTTTCAGATGCTGCACAGTGGCTTGTTTTTATTAGTCGGTAGGAATCTGCTTTACACCTCATTAATATAATGTAAAACTAATGGAGGCAACGAGAGTGTCATTACACCTCACAGCCTCATTAACATTATCTGGTAATAACTCTATTTTCAGCACTGGTAGTGTGCATTTTCACTGTTTCATCTTGTGTTGTCTAATAGCCAAGAAAGGCTGACCTGCTGCCAGTAATGGTCTCTATTTACCTGAGTTACAGAAGCACTCTTTTTCATGGATTCAGCATAATGACTATTTTCCCTGATCAATAGAAATAGGTAATACCCTGTGATCACAGTTTTAATGTTGCTGTCTCGATGCAGGATTGTTTCTTCTAATGACGCTGTAGTTGGTAGTTGTTTATTACTGGATTGGCATGCAACAAAACAAATTCTATTCATTCCTATCTGTAGGCTCCACCAGCTCGTCCACCTCTGACCACTGGCTAGTCCGGCTGACAGGGAGCAGTAAGAGGGGCAGTGTGGTGTCAGGTGGACCTGTGTCAGGATCTCTAGGAGCCATACAAGCCCCTGAGTCTCCTGAGTTGCCAGTGTTTAGAGATGAACCCCCCAAAACAGTAGAAACGCGTAGGTATCTGGACTAACTTGCATGGTTTGTATATGCTGTACTGAATACAAAAAGGCAGGAAAAAACCTTGAAGTTGTTTGTCAATTTGGATAAATGATGAGGTGCATTACATTGTTATAAGTTCATTCTAAATTTTACAATGCTATATTGTTGCAATGTACAGTGTGCAATTTACAAAGAAATGAAGAGTCTCTAATTAGTATGGTAGTTTCATTTTAATGGAGAGAGACCGAATATCAACCAAAAATCTGGAAAAAAAACACATTACATAAAAGTTACAAACTGATTTGTATGTCATTGAGTGAAATAAGTATTTGATGCCCTACAACGCAGCCAGAATTCTGGCTCCCACAGATTGCAATCAATGAATCAATTACAGATGCTCCTGATCTCAACTCGTTATGTGTATAAAGCACACCTGTCCAGAGAATCAATTTCTTTCACTCAAAGGATGTCAGGGACAAAATTGTAGACCTGCACAAGGCTGGAATGCACTACAAGACTATCAACAAGAAGCTTTGTGAGAAGGTGACAACTGTGATTATTTGGAAATGGAAGAAATATAAATTGATCATTGATCGCCCTCGATCTGAAGCTCCATGGAAGATCTTGCCTCATGGGGTGAGGATGATCATGAGAAAAGTGGTGTTAGTCCAAAACTACACAGGAGGAGCTTGTTAACGATCTGAAGGCAGTTGGGACCACAGTCACCAAGAATACCATTGTTAACACACTACGCCGTAATGGGCTGAAATCTTGCAGCGCCCACAAGGTCCCCTTTCTCAGGAAGGCACATCTTAAGTTTGCCGGTGAACATCTAAATGATTCAGAGAAGGCTTTGGAGAGAAATGCTGAGTATGACCCAAAGAACACCATCCCCACAGTCAAGCACGGAGGTGGAAACATTATGCTTTGGGGCTGTTTTTCTGCTAAGGGTACAGGACGACTTTACCGCATTGAGGGGCCAATGGATGGGGCCATGTACCATAAAATCTTCGACGAGAACACTGAAGATGGGTCGTGGATGGGTCTTTTCAGCTGACAATGACCCAAAACATACCACCAAGGCAACAAAGGAGTGGCTAAAGAAGAAACACATTAAGGTCACGAAGTGGCCTACCCAGTCTCCAGACTTCAGTCCTATAGAAAATCTGTGGAGGGAGCTGAAGCTTCGAGTTGCCAAACAGCAGCCAAGAAACATAAAAGATTTAGAGAGTTTCTGTAAAGAGGAGTGGACCAAAATCACTCCTGAGATTTGTGCAAACCTCGTGACCAACTACAAGAAACATCTTACCACTGTGTTTGCCAACAGGGGTTTCTCCACCAAGTACTTAGTCATGCTTTTCTTCGAGATCAAATACTTATTTCACTCAATGACATGCAAATCAATTTATAACTTTTATGTAATGAGTTTTTTCTAGATTTTTGGTTGATATTCTGTCTCTCTCCATTAAAATGAAACTACCATACAAATTAGAGACTCTTCATTTCTTTGGGAGTGAGCAAACTTCAGCAGGGGATCAAATAATTATTTCCCCCACTGTAAATAAGGATTATTTTGAATTTGTAAATCATGCAAAGCTACTCTAGAAAAATATGGAGCTGAAAATGAACATACTAGGTCCACTTTGCCAGATATTTTAAATATTTCATCCTGAACTCTTCTCCTACTTGGAGGCTTATGTATTTTATTTATTTGCATGCTGCTATGCCAAAATCTCACTGACTATCCACATCTCATCACTTTTACAAAACAGTGTCTCATGGTTTTTCCTACAGATGGGTCTGAAGCCAGTCAGTTTGTCAGAGGCTACCAAGGCAGGAGTGTAAGCATGAGATCGCCAACTAAGCCCAAGGAGACTTTGAACAAAGTTCTCCCACTGCGGTGGTCCTTTGGTTCCAGAGACCGCATCAAGCACTCAGCCCAGACCCAATCTGGAGAGCTGGTGGAGTATCTCGAGTCCGGCCGACGCCCACGATGTACCAAAGACCCCATCATCACGCTGGTGGCCACCCCACCACAAAGGAACGCCCAGGGAAGAGTCTTTGAAGCAGGACAGGACTGCAGTTCACCCAGTGGCAGCAGCCTCAGCTGTACAGACAGAGTCAGCTCTGAGAACTGTTATTCCCCCAAAATACCAGAGGGACAGAGCAGAACTTTTGCAGAGAGAAACATCAGTCATGGAGGTGGTAATGGCAGCAAAGATGTCAAAGCTAGAGATGATGATTCTCTGTGGAGGAGATCATCTAAGAGGGTGTGGCCAGACCAGGGCAGGACCCTGGACTTCCATCTGCAGAGAGGGGCCATTCTAGGCGGTCAGATCAGCCACAGCGCCCCCCCAAGCAGAGATTCTACACTGAGAAGATCCAAGGTCCAGATAGGGGCGACACCCAGGGCACAAAAAGACTTGTTACAGATGGTCCTTCAGCCTGAGGACAGGAGGGTGCAGAGGGGACAGGAAGGTCGAAGCCAAGAAAGTCTCTTCTCTTTTTTCAAGCCTGGTTTCTTGAAGAAAGATATTCCAAGGTCACCA
This sequence comes from Heterochromis multidens, assembly GCA_015108495.1. Classification (NCBI taxonomy): domain Eukaryota; kingdom Metazoa; phylum Chordata; class Actinopteri; order Cichliformes; family Cichlidae; genus Heterochromis; species Heterochromis multidens. The sequence continues at coordinate 34,794 of VUQS01076281.1, forward strand.
GTTAGGGGACAAGAGAAGCGTCTGAAAGACCATGAAAATCTGGGAAGGCTGGCCAGCAGCAATTTAGCCAAACTGTCCCTCTCTAACGGGACGCTGACTGCTGTGGCACTAGAAGAGAGGAAAAGCGTCGGCGTCCCCGGCTGCGATGCCCATAACTGTAAAGTACAGCTGGTCAATGGAAAGGCTGGAAGTCACGAACCTGTCGACATCAAACGTGCTCACAGCTCCAGCAACATCCAGACAAAGCTAGATTTGACATTTCGCAGGTGCGCCTCCCTGCAGAGGAACGGAGAAGTCGCGATCCCTCCAGCCCACCGCGTCCTGCTGGCAGACAAGCCTGGCTACGCCACTCTTCAGCGGACACGATACAGTACCACCTCACTGGGTAGGCACAGAGCTTTCCCTGAGGCCTGTTTTTAAGGTCATATTGCACACTGAAATCAATTGTTTTTCTCCATGTGGAATTGTAAGAACTATTAAGGTCCTTTCAGTTCGTCTGATCTCAAGTAAAGCACAAATTAGAAATAATGTCAGCCGTATGGTTGATGTTTTTCTTCTTATGTCAGCTTGCTTTTAAAATCAGAAACTGCCTTTGGTGAACAAAGAGGTAATGACAATGGAAACGGATTGGCAAAGCATTCCTGCTGCTGTATGGCAGTAATTGAAAGTGTGGAATGAATTTCATTTTACAGATTAAGTGTAAGCCTTTAGATTCCAGCAAATGCAGCCCCACTTCTCAAAATTTCATACTAATGGCTTTTTATTTTTTTCCATTCTAAGTGCCTCTGTGAGAGCCTTGAAAGACTACTGAACACTTGGACCTCTCTACTGATTACTCCACACCCACGCGCCCGAAGAAGCCCACAGCTGGAGGCATCGCCGAATCAAAGTACATCTTCTCTCTCCCCTTCATAGTACTGTTCTAAGTTCTCACCTGTGTGTGTCTTAAATGAAATCTATGCAGAGATGAATTACTGAGGGAAAAAACTGCTGTAATGTGATTTATTTCCTGCACATTTTTTTTTAATCTCACTCTGTTGTCTGCTGTTACTACACTACATGTTTGAGTTTATGATCTGCATTTGGAAAGTAGAGGGTGATGTGGTGAATTTGCATAGTTTTAGTCCATTACACAATATGGTATATACTGACAGACTAAAGAACAGTTTACAGTTAATGGGCTAAGAAGTGTGAGATTGTTCTAAAATGCTGCAAAAAGAAAAAAATACTAACACAGCACTGTAAATTGGCTCTATTATCAGTTAAATATTATATATTGTTGCACTTTCTTTTTTTATTTGTTAACTTTTCCATATTTGTCCAACATGACCAGAGTGAGCATGCTCATTTGGAACAATTGCATTGTGTAAATTGGACAAAACAATTTATAAACAACAGATACAGATAAGGACAGAATTATTAGCTCCCCTATTTCCCAAGTGCTGTTGAACAGAGCAAAGACATTTTTAGCACAGCTTTTCCAAACATCCTAGTTTTATTGTGGATGCTTACATTATTTTATTTTGCACGCAGAAACAAAATTATTTCACAAAAAACAAAAACCACCAGGGCTAAAATTATTAGCCCCCCTGATGTTAATAGTCAGTTATGTATCCTTTTTGCTGGATAACAGCCTGCAGTTGTTTGTTGTAGTTTTCAGAAAGTCTGACACATGTCTCCTGAGCAGTCCCAGCCCATTCTTCTTTGGCAAATCTCTCAAGCTCCTCCAGATTTGATGGTCCTCTGTCATGGACCTTAGTCTTCAGTTCACCCCACAGACTTTCAGTGGGATTCAAGTCAGGGCTTTGTGCAGGCCAGTCAGTAACATTCACTTTGGTCTTCTAGAGGTAGTTCTTCATCAGTTCTTCACCAGGAGCGACGTATGTTTTGAGTTATTGCTGTTGCTGTGTTGGAAGACAAAGTGACGACCCAGACCCAGTTTTGATGCTGACTGCTTGAGGTTTTCTTTCAAAATCTTATTATCACATATTCTTCATGATTCCTTCCACCTTGTAGAGATTCTCAGTTCCAGATGCACTAAATCATCCCCACAGCATAATACTCCCACCACCGTGTTTCACAGTGGAGACAGTGTTCTTTGGGTTGTACGCCTCTCCCTTCTTTCTCCAAACATAAGCAGCGTCTCTGTTGCCAAAGAGCTCTAGTTTTATCTCATCTGACCAAAGGACACACTTCCAGTATGCATAATCATTCTCCAAGTTGTCCTTGGCATACTTCAGTCTGGCTTGAAGGTGTCTCTTCTGCAGAAGTGGAGTTTTTCTTGGTCTGCAACCTCACAGTCCATTCCTGTGCAGAGTTCTAGTGATT
>VUQS01076283.1:0-13018 GCA_015108495.1 Heterochromis multidens
CTGTTAGTTTGTCCTCTAACTGTGGCCATCTCGCTTTGTTCCCTCGGAAACTCTGTTTGGTCTTCTTTACTTGGCGCAGGTCATCTTCTTGCTTCCTCCACTTCCGCACCATTGATTCATTAATGTTGAATTCTCTCGCAGCTGCTCTGTTCCCATGTTCTACTGCGTGCCTGATAGCCTTGAGTTTGAAATCCGCTTCGTAAGCATGTCTCTTAACAGGTGCCATTTTGGGGTCCTAATAAACACACCGTAATACTCTGCGAGGCCCCTGACTACGGTAGCTGCAATGCTCCAACAATCCATCAAGCGGTGCAGCTTCGTAGCTTACCAAAGTTATTCTAAAGCATTTTGACAGATTTTTGAGCCTCGTGTACCACATAAAATCGGTTCGAGGTCAGTAAGCACAACCAGAATTAATACATAAGGCGCACCGGATTATAAGGCGAACTGTCGATTTTTGATCAAATTAAAGGATTTTAAGTGCGCCTTATGGTCCGAAAAATACGGTAGAATTAGGTCAGTCGTTTTATAAGATAAAATGTCATAATAAAGTGCAGTTGTGGATAGCCCTTATCACAGAGTGCAGACACTTTAGTTAACACAAACCTTGTTAATTCAAAAACATGCATATTTCTTAGTTGCATGCAGACTGGGGTGTTTCTCAGAAGTAGGGCAGTCAGTGCTGCTAGTGAAGGCCAGAAGAGATAAAGAGAAAACTTTCCATGCATTTTCCAGTGGTAGAGAATTCATTTCATTTCATATTGAATTTTATAATAATGCACATTACATTTTTAGAATTACTTCCTTCTTTTGTGTATTTGCATATGCTCATATACAAGGAATAAGTAAGAGGCAACTGTTTATTGGATTACCATAATTTGTACAGACATTTGTGGCTCACAGAAGACAAATCCGAATAACTCTGATCATCTCTGATTAATTAGTACAAAATTTTCATCAACAATTATATTTCCATGAGTGTAAATTCCAATCACTTGGTGATCCCATAACCTTTCCTTCATTAGGCCTAGATTTCAGTTACTCCAATTCTTTGTACTATTGATTGTTTTTGCACTAAAATCAATTGTCATGTCAAAAAAAAGAAAAAAGATTTGCAGCGGAAAAGTCATCTCGTTTCATAGATGGGCTTCTGGGTGAATAATGAAAGCCACACTTAAACAGCAGTTAAACAGTTATTCTCCTCTGGGTACCAGAATGATGGGAAGAGAAAAGTATGGAAAAGGAAAGGAACAGCTCATGATCTGAAATATCTGTCAAATATGGTGGAGGCAATGTAATTGCATGGGCACGTGGAATGCGGCCACTAGTGTTTGTTGATGATGTGACTGCTAGTAGATTTATTAGAATGAATTGTGAAGTACAGGACTGTACTCTCTGGTCAGATTCAGTCAAATGCTCCAAAACTGATTAGACTGTACTTCACAGTGCAAAGGAATAATGACCCAAAACACACTGCAAAAGCAACTCGAGAGTTTCTCAAGGCAAAGAAATGGGATACTTTTCAGTGGCCAAGTCAGTCAGCTGATCTCCACCCAATAGATCGTGCTTTTCAGTTACTGAAGACAAAACTGAAAGCAGAGAAACCCACAAACACGCAGCAAGTAAAAGTGGCCGCAATAAAGACCTGACAGATAATCTGAAAGGAGGAAATATAGCATTTGCTGATGTGCATGGGTTCTAGACTTCAGGCAATCATTGACAGCAAAGGATGTTCATTCAAGTATTAAAAACAATCCTCATATTTCAAATTATGTTAGTTTGTCCAACTGCTTTTGAGCCTCTGAAAATGGGGAACTGTGTTTAAAAATGGCTCTAATTCTTAAACAGTTCATGCCAAATTTTTGTAAAACTACTTTAATTAAAGCTGAATGTCTGCACTTTAGTCACATCCTAACTGGTTTAAAATCCAATGTCATGGTGCACAGAGGCAAATTGTGTCATTGTCCAAATACTTAAGGACCTAAGTAACTATATTATAATTTTATCAGTTAGAATATAAATCCATCCATTTATTTAACTGCCTATACAATTCAGGATCAGTCTGGGGCTGGAGCCTATCCCAGCTGTCACTGGGTGAAATGTGGGGTACCCTGGGCAGGTCATTAGTCCATCACAGAACTCAGTTAGAGCAAAATTAAACATTATCGCTTGTGAGAAGAGTAACAAATTTGTGAAATGTTTATCTGCTGCACAGGACACTCAAACTTGTGACCATGAGTACATTTCTTATCCCACTCAACTAACTGATAAAGATGTTGCTTAAAGGCTTTGTCAAGGAAAAATATGAAATTAGAAACCTTGCAAGTATATTGTGTGTGTTCTAGATGAGAGATTCACATGCACTTAATGTTTGCAGACTCCTGAGCAACCACAAAACAGCAAACTTTTGTCAGTGAGATATTGCTAACCCTCTTTTGAGGATCAGTACTGATCAGTGACCCACTAAACTCAGACACTTGGAACTTCTACAGTTCAGACTGGGCCACATCCCACATAATGTACTAATGCAGTCCCCATGAGATGCTTTCACTGTTAAGAGAGCTGTTATTGGGAGGAAAGGCAACTTTGTATTGGAACAGCTTTCACTAATAACATTTATCAGAAGTGAATATGGAGTCTTAATTCCTAATGAGGAACAATGAAAAAAAAATGTACATGGGAAATTAGATCAAAATACAGTACACATAGAATAAATTTGGGTGATTCGGAAAAACTCTGCAACAAAATCTCCCCAACCCTGGTCCTGAGTACAGGAGCACACCTGGTAAGGAAAGCACAACAGAGACAGTTCTCTCTGTTGTGCCAGACTGCGATTATTTTTATGTGGTGTATATGAATGTAAGGTGACTTCCCCTGCAAGCAAATTTCCCCACGGGGACAAATAAATCTATCTATCTATCTATCTATTTATCTATCTATTTATCTATCTATCTATCACTCCGCTTCTGGTGAATTTCTATAGGAGCACAATAGAAAGCATCCTCACTCAGTGTGTCACAGTGTGGTTTGCCAGCTGGTCAGCAGACAACAAAGAACAGCTGACCCGTGAGGTCAAGACAACGCAGAGGATTGTGGGAACTACACTCCCAGACCTGCATCCTGTGTATGCTGACCACCTTAAATGAAAAGCCCACAGCATAAGCAGAGACACACCTGGGTCACCACCTGTTTACACCTTTGCCTTCGGGGAAGAGGTACCGGACCATTAAAACCCAGACAAACAAACAGCTTCTTCCCCAGGGCTGTGGTATTCATTAGCCCCCTACCCCCTATTACACACACACATGCAAATAACTGTTGGGGATGATTTAATATTGCAATCTTTGCTCTCATGTAAATAACCAAAATAAGTCACTGATGTTTGCACTTTACTTGCTCGCCATAACAATCAAGAAAATGTTTGTATATATTCCTGTTGTTGTATATAGCTCTTTTTATTGCTATTTTTTATAGTTCTTTTAATTATTACTATTTTCGTGTCTTTTCTTAAAGCTACTTTTATCCCCTGCTGTTGGTTGATAGTCACTGAACGAAATTTCGTTGTATCTTTCTACAATGACAAATAACAGAGAATATAAAACAAATAGTGCAATATAAATGTTTACTCTAGCCTAAACCAGTGATAAAATGTGCTGTCACAACCACATAAATGTTATCATTTTTTGAGTAATTTTATACAAAAGACATGCCACAACGCACTGTGATATGATCCAACCTTCGTTCCACCTCAGGTAACATCTTTAGTATTGCACTAATGTATCAACCCTGGATTTAACTGTAAACAAACAGGAGATTAAAAACAGTCCCAATCACTATAAATTCACGAACTGTTGGAAACAAAGTTAACCATAAAAAGTATTTCAGTGGATTTAAAATATGATATTACTGTCTATCCCCATAGTCTCTGAATACCACACGCAGTGTTTGCGATAATAAGTGGCATGATTACTTGTGGACTCAAGTGTCCACACCTCTTTTCATCTCATATACACCCATATAATGAAGCAGCGTGTTCTTCTCCTCTCGCTGCTGCCCACCCCGCATCTTTCCGTGCTGTGCGGCAGCCACGAGGGCTGCTCTTCCTTTTATGGTCTGGTTTCCTTCGTGGACGCTTTAGTTGGATGAGGAGAGCAGCGCGCAGCGGTCCACATTCCCTGAATCTTCCAGCTGCGCTGCGCTGCTGCGCTTTACGCAGAGTCTGCAGCTCCTCAGTGACATTCAGCTTTCTCAGCCTAAACACACGGCCAAGATAAACATGAGATAATTAAGGTCGTGAGTCGTGTATACTGATGCTTTTTATTTTGCCGTTTCCTCGCGGTTTTCTCTCTTGTCTGCATCCCTTGCGACCAATCTGTGGAATGGTCTGCGTTTTCTCCCCTGGGTTGTTTCCACTTCAGCATGGGAACTGCGGTGTCCAAAAGGAAGAATCTGAGGAGTGATGCGATTTCTTCCGTGGCCGCAAAAGTTAGGTGAGTGCGCCCGAGGGAGAGGCGGATGTGAAGCGGAGGTCTAAGCGCTCTGAAGCCGACGAAGCGCAGAGGAGACGACTCTGACAGCCGTACAAGTGATAGTTTGCAGATGCTTGCACGCGATTTCCTGGAACTAATTTAAAGAAATGGCGTTCACTTGAGACAATCTAATATACAGTATGTAGATATACATATCGATAGGTCATGGTATATTTCTACATGGTGTAAAAACTGCTCCTCGGCTCTTTTAAGTTTGGCTGTTTTAGAGCTTTCATTTTAGCTGCTTTAATTTTGCTTCTCTTCTTCTTTTTCTTCTTTTTAGCTGTGTATGTCTCTTTTAAGTCGGTATGCTTAGTGTGATTTGGAAGTAGTGAATGAAAATATCAAAACAATTAGTTTTATTTCAGTTTTATTTTTAACAATTTTTTTTATTGCAGTCTGATGTAAGCCAAACTTTAATTTCATGAAATTTGGGTTATTTTAGTTGCCCACAAGCCCTGTGACACATTGGTGATCTGTCCAGGGTGTACCATGCCTCTCACCCTAGGAAGGATAGGCTCCAGCTCCCCCCGAATTGGATAAGGAGAAGAAAATGGATGAATGGATTGATAGTTGCCCAGATATTTCCTCTAAATATGACCCTAACACAATGACATTAAAAAATCTATTTTCACAGTATAACTATGACCTGTGAAAATCCATCCACCAGTTCATTGGGAGGTTCATTTATGGAGGTTAGGAAAGTGGGAATATTCCTTTGGCTCACCATATTTCAGCTCACCAATTTAAAATGGTTTGAAATAGAGGGTCAACGGCTGGAGCATGTTACTCAGGGGCTCCTAGACTGTGTGTTGCACACAAGAGAAAGAACAGAAAACAGGAAATCCAGATGAGGCAGAAGAGAGCCACTCCAGGTCCTGTGGATTAAATCCCAAATGGGTGTATAAAAAAACAGTGCTGGCCTCAAACCTGTTTAGGGTTAGATGCATAAACCAAGAGGTTGGGGTTAGAGCAAATGGTCAGGTCAGCCTTAACCCTCTGAGATCTAAGTCATTATCAGCCAAAACTCTTAACCCTAACTCTAACCCTAGTAGGAAATCAGATTATGTAATTCTTGATTTTATTACAATTTTCCAGAGTCCTGCCAATCAGGGAAAAAAAGTCATTTTTTTGTTCCCTGATTGGCCTGAATGTTAGGGTTACAGTTTGACTTCTTTTTTCAAAATTTTCATTTGGAGCATCCAAATGAAAAATCTTTTAGGAAACAAATATATTCATCCAAAAGAGATTAATTGTTCTACTAAGTCTTAGCAATCAGGGATAATTCTGACACACATTGATAATTATTTATATTTCTTTTTTTTTTAAAGTCCTTTCTCTTTCCCCTAAAACATGGGGTCAGGGTCATGAATTAGACTTCCCAGGGTCAAACTATTTTCTGACTGTTGCTGCCAGACAATATAATCTCTTGAAGTCTTTGAAGATGCCACCTGGAAGTCTGGTAAGCTGATATGTAATTACTTCATATTTGTTAGACTAAACAGTTAAATGATTGAATTCATTAAGAAAATAATGTGTAGATTAATTAACATTATAAATGATGAGTTGTCACCTTTGCAAAAAACAAAAACCATAAAGGAAAAAAGCTTCTGTCATTGTTTTTTTTATATTTAATTCTTGTACAAATGAGAATACTATAGAAATGTATATATAAGTATTACTTCAGGATTTTACTTTTTCACAGACTGTAGATGCAGTATGCAGTTTTTTGCTTGGGGAACCACAAACATCCAGTTCAAGTCACTCGACTTGTGACTAATTCCAATGACTTTTAACTTTGAGTCAGGACATTAAGGTCACGTCATGGGTGTCAGATCAGTGTGTTCTCAGTCTGAAGGCCACAGGATGACTAGGCCATATGGTAGGAGATTTGGTTCGTGTCACCCACTGATTAATTCCCGACGCCATAGTTGAATCAAGCACTTCATCTCTCAGTAATCTGAGCATGTATCTACTTTTTTCCATAAGTGATGATCCAAAGCATGGCTGAATTGCAGCAAAGGCAACATGTTACCTTTCCATCTACTTCCACAGTCACCACCATGCTCACTTTTGCACACATTGTCCAATTCTGTTTATCTCTGTCTTCCTTTTTCTGTTTATCTGTTTATTGCCTCCCTCGCCACATCACTCGCTTTTTCACACCTCACACTTTAACTCTCATAAATCATGCTGATCACAGCCAGCAGCTCAAGACCGTGTATGTGGACCGCAGCCAAGGCTCGCACAGTATACGATATACCTCCTCTCTGTCGGCGGTCGTGAGCAGCACTCCACTTGATGAGGAGTTTAATGGCACTCTGCGAACAATAGCACTTCCCAACTGAGCCGGATTAGTATGTCTCCAGTCTGCTGGATGATCTGAGTTTATCTGTTGTGCAGTAAATGAGCAGGACAAAGCCATTTCACCATTTCTACTTCGCTATCTTTGTGTTTGTGTGAGTGTGAATAGCAATAGTGGGGGGATTGTTCTAGAAGCATGTCTAATAGGACCCTCTTCTTCTTTCTGACCTTAAACATCTGTCTCTGTATAATGTCACTCTGCCTCTTATTTCACTGTTCTGAGTAATATAGACTCAGGTTGAGTAGGAGTGCACTGATCAGATCCAGTGGGTTTAAATCAAACATTTTTTAACTTTGTCTTCGGAAACTGACTTTCACCTTCACATCGCCTGTTTTTCCGGTGATTATTATTAATCACTAAATGGGGCTAGAATAGAAAAGATGGTTAAAAGCTCAGTGGTTTATGAGCTGTTTTTCACCACATGAAGGGGGATGAAATGTATTTATCAATTTAGAAAAACTGTGCACAAAGACCCAGTATGGGGCCTGAAAGGAGAAAAATCCAGTTTGCCTCTAAAGAGAGTATGGTTTGGAAGTGAACTGCTAACTATATCGCTGATGGACGAGCTCTCCGCAATCAAACCTACATCCACAAAGTTAATCTCACTTCTCCGCGCTAGTGATCAGTAGATTGAGTGTCAATAGTTTCAAACATAAATCATACACTAGCTTTTTAAATCATTTTTATTAGAAATTCATATAGATTTGCTTTGAAATTTTTGCTTATTACAGATCGAAGGGTGTCGTCATTAATGTTGAATAATCTCAAAGAAGATGATTCGACAGAAGTCAGCTGATCAGAAGTCAGTGAGCTCCCTGTCCTGAGAAAGCTGGGCTTATCCTTTGTTTGTTTTCCTGTCTCGTCGCTTGCTTGTTCTTTGGCAGAATGAATCAAAACCACCAAACAGGTTGACGAACACGAGTGTGCTGTTTACTGACAACACCTTGCCGGATTTTGGGGATATTCTTGATGATATTCAGTTTGGAGGACCTCAGCCTGTTGACAACATGAGATGTTGTTTTATGGTTTATGTGGATCAGTCCTGCTGTTGTCATCATACGTGATTGCACTCTGGCTGAAGGAATTATAAACCATGGAATTAACGATTTGCAGCACATACAGCCATCCTCCAGTGTGCATGATATTTGATATTGGCCGCATGTGTGGCAGCTTGTTGGCAGAGCTGAGTTCATCAGGAAGTAGGGAAGAAGAGTTTCCACGCATAGAAATGGGAAGGAAAGAGGGAGTATGCTAGAAAACAGACCTGCTTTCAAAAATTGGCTGAGTTCAAGTGGATGGTCTCTTTTGCATTTTATTTTTCTTTTGCATTGTAATGCTGGTGTCTCTGCACTGGCTCTTTTTTTTATATGCTCAGCAGGTGTGTACAGAAAGAAAGGTTAAAAAAGTTGATGAAAGTCTTTTAGGCTTTAGGCTTACTGTCTTTTACTATGCTTTTAATTGTGTGTTTAATGACCAATTTTTAAGGGAAGTTAGAGGGAAATTAGTCGTCTTTTATGTACTCTATGCCTAAAGCACTTAGTAAAAGGCAAAACTGCCTCCCTGCCCCGTTTATGACAAAGCTTTGTGGAAGAGTATGTAGAAACCAAACCGTCTGCTTTGATCATCCACTTGATAGGAAAGATTACAAGCCCTTTAGAGCTAATGTTGTTTTTAATATTTCAAGAATGTCTGAGTCACTACTGAAAGGAATTGCACAGCACAACAGTTTTCAGGCCTTAATAGTTTCCACTTTGGTGAAAATGTGATTTCATGGGCTCTTTCCTGCAAGACTCTGTGACCAGCAGCCACCCTGTTCTCATTGCTGCACAAATTAGCTCTAGCCACGGTCCAATGTGGTCGTTAGCTATAAAACATCTGAGCCCCCTCTGAAGCATAAACCTGTCACTGTCACTGGTGAAAAGCCATTTATGAAATTTGCAAGGTCAAATATAAGACAAGATTTTTAAACCAACAGTGGTAATAGATTCTGTTTAGTATTCTTAATACTGGTGTGGTGTGTTGGCTGTATGAAACAGCTCATCTTTATATTTTAAATAATTGCAGATAGGCAAAGGGTTCAGGCTCATACTGGACCATAATAGACAAGATGGTGACTGAAATGTACAAACTCACCTTTTCTGGCGAGTCCACATATTTCCAAAGATCAGATCTTTAGGAAGCCTTTTTCAAAACCCTCATTTGAGCTTGTTTGTCATCATGAAACCTTTTAGTGTGTGACTGGGCTCATGGCACTGTCAGCATCTTAACATATGTTTAAGATTAGTGTTAGTGGTTAGGACTGGGCTTTGTTTTGTTACCTCCGCCAAGGAGGTTGTGTTTTTGGTAGCGTTTGCATGCATGTCATTCTTTCTGTCTGTAAACACGATAGCTCAAAAAGTTTTGGATGAATTCTGATAAAACTTTGTAGGAGTGTAGAGTGGGGTCATGTTAACAGTCCATTAAAATTTGGCTTACATCCACCAAGGTCTTCAAGGTCATCTTAATCATTTATTGGTCATAAACTGACAAAAAGCCTTATAACTTAGAAACTATGATTCTTACAAGTGTGGTGTGTATTGTCAACATATAGAAAGTACTGTATAAAGATTTAAAATATCATGTCACATTTGACCTCTGACCTCTCCTTCAAGGTCAATAGATTGATCTGAAGGTCAAAGTGATAATAATGTCATATAGAACTATTTAAAACTATGTTTTTTACTGCCATTGTTTGTATTGACAACATATAGGCATATAGGGAATGATATATGGGAATTCTAAAGATCACGTTACTTTGGACCTCTGACCTCTTCTTCAAAGTCAAATAAGGTCAAACTTTCATAAATGCTTAAAATTCTACTGCCTTTGTTTGTATTGGCAACATTTAGGAAATTATACTAAATTATATAAATATCACATTATAGTTTGTATCCAAATATCATGTCACATTTGACCTCTGACCTCACTTTTACATTTCACAACAAATGTAAGTATTATTTTGAGATTCTTTGGCCACAGTTGTAGCTGACTGTCTAGAGTCAGTAAATTATATAGACTGTATATAAAATATGGACATGGCCACTTTGACCCTTTAACTGACCCTTTGCCATCAGTGTTTGAACACCACATGCAAGGATGGGTGGTACTTCTTTCTAATTCACTAATTGGCTAATAACTTCAGCTTGCAAAATCATTAGCCAATGAACATACCCTGGAGAATCCTCCTTTCTGATGCTAATAATAATTTGCTATGAACTGAAACTAGTGACTATAGAGTCATTAGGAAAGTGTTACTGAGGTCACAGAAAATAGAGCTCAGGCCAGTTTTCCCTAAGACTTACACACAATTACACAGACTTCTAGACTGGAAGTCTTTTTGCAAATGGGCAAGTCACCCACTGCTGGCCATTAAAAAGAATGCAGGTGTAAGGCACTTCTGTGTAGCTTCACTTTTCAGACCTGGAAGCCATGTCCATCTTTTCTATAGTCTGTAGCAACTGACAAATTATAGGAAAAATCGTGGGTCAGGCCACCACATTCTCTCAGAACAGCTTCAGTATGACATTGATTCTAGAAGCCTCTATAACTCTATTGTTTCACCATCACAGGATAAAAGGGATCAGTCAGGACAACATTGCACTGATTTGCAGTGACCCTTCCCTCTAAGGGGTAAACCACAAAAGCAAAATGCCTCCCACAGCCATTAGATCTCCTCACCACACTCAGGCTGAATAGATCAATTCAATTCCATCCAAACACACAAACTAAAAACAATAAAAGATTACCAGCCAGGGGTCCGGTGACCTGTTGCATGTTGCCCAGGATCTTCTGTCCCAGCAGATGAATCAGCCTAGTGACAACCTGAGGATACCTCCTCTTGATGGAGTTCAGAGCTCCTTCAGGGAGCTTAGCCAGCTCTGAGTCCCTAACAGCATGGACCGTGGTGGCTCGGTTCATGTGTGTCAGGGCCTCAACCTTGTCAAGCCAAAAAAGAGATGGTATGGTACAAAATACTGCTTTTCCATGTCCTTTCCTTTTTTCTAAAACATTTTCACCAACTTATACAGGAGGTCACATTTCTAACAACTCACCACACCAATTAGATCCCCACGGCCATACTCCCCAGCAAGCTCCTTTTTTCCATCATCCTTAGCAATGACAGAGCGCAGGCGCCCACTGAGGACGATGAAGGTGCTGTCTGACTTGTCTCCCTGTCTAAAAAAAAACAAACAGGAAATCATAAAAGAAAAAAAAGTCCATCAATATAAATCACATATTTGTTTTGTTTTATTCATACATTTATAAGGTGTGATCATAAAGTTCCCACTTCATTGTCATCCTATTGTTCATCTCTGCTTTTAGTTCTGTTGCTATTCTTGGAAGCCTTATGACAACTTGCAGTATTCATGTGTATCTGCGATTACATCATGGGTATTCATGCACTTCCTCAGAACAAAATACAAGTTCAATGGTTGATCTGGTTGCACTGGAGGATATCCAGTGTACATTGCAGACGGACAAGTGCAAGTGGACCAAATGGGACTTCCAAAGAAAAACTGCTAGGCTGGAAGCGGTTAAGAGGACCACGAGAAGATGACCTTGAAAAAGCATTCATGAGAATTTATATCAGGTAACTTATTTGATTTTTATGTGCTAAGACCTGGACTTTTAAGATCATGTTTCATATGACCTACAGTGTTACCTACAGCTCTCACTTTACATGCATGATTGTGACAGATGATAGATGTCTTTATGTCCTTTTATCTTCATACTAGTTCCTTCGACTCCATCACAATTAATAACTAAACTTAAAAGTGTTAAAAGGATTCATAAAGTTTATTGAATTGAATGTAATTGCAGTTTATACTGCCCACACATGAACTGTTTTAGTAAAAATACCTGTAGACGGCACGGCCAGCCTCCACAGCCATCCAGTCCAGGGCAAAGTCGATCTGTCTAACAAATGGTGACATCCTCTTTACCACAGTGTGAGCCACATTTAGCACCACCCTGGGTTCCTCACGCATAATCCTGCAAAGTTTAAAATTCAGATGTATTTGCATCCTACTGGTGAAGCTGAGAGAAGCGACTGTCTGCTTTGTGCGTGTGCAACATCATACTCGTAGAAGTGGGCCTTGGATATGGAGAGGTAGGTGCAGTCTCGGTGCGCTCGCACTGTGAAGATGAGGGGCTCGCCTGTGAGGACAGCCAGGTGACCCACCAACTCCCCAGGGTGGGTGACAAAAAGCAGGCTCTCCTCCTCGCGGTCTATCATACGCTGATACACATGAAGCAGCCCCGAAATGACAAACGCCACACTCACATCCTGAAAATTATGTGCAGAAGAAAAGGAAGACAACATGACAGCAGTTAATGTAATGGAAACAAACTAAGGATGTTCCACTTATGTGACTTTTCACCACTGCTAGCAGTGTGGAGCAAAGTGTTTATGGGTCACATAGTGCCCAAGAACCCAAGAAGACTGTGAAGCTTTGCTTTTCAATTTCATTTTATGTGGAAAGATGCATTTAACACATCAATTGCCTCTCAACATAACACAGGATTCAAACACATTCGTAAATTCCATGATTCTTCCAAGAGTTTGAAAAAGTCTGAAAGTTGAAAAGTTTTAAAATATAGTTCAAAATTTGCTTTCTGAAGCAATGCCTTGTACTTGTTCAAACTGAGCAACACATTATTAAATCAATATCAACTGATGTGTATGATCAGCCCAAACATTATTATGGCAAAATGCCAGATTCAAATACCATGACTTTTGAGTTTTTCATAACCATGAGAACCCTGATTACACAAGAAACAGTAAATGTCAAAAAATGAAAGAAAACAGAGAGACAGAGAACCTTTAAAAGTTAAATTTGATTTAATAAACTGATGTTACTTCCCCTGAGTCTAACAAACAGTCAAATTTATGAATGTTACTTTTCTTTAATTACCATAAAAAGCCATAAAGAGCAACATAAGAAGAAGAAGGTTTCTTGTCCGTGGTAGCACATTAAACTGACCTGGTCTCCTTGGTGGCCCACAACAGATCCAGCTTTGGCCTGGCGAAGATTCACCCTCCCATCCAGCAGACTGGGGTCCTGGTGACAATCAATGACAAGTG
>VUQS01076284.1:0-22848 GCA_015108495.1 Heterochromis multidens
GGCCTAGGCTGCTGGGGGTTTCCCATGATGCACTGAGTGTTTCTCTTTCTCTCACCGTATTTTTACACCTCTCTGCATTTAATGAGCTATTATTAATCTCTGGCTCTCTTCCACAGCATGTCCTTCTCCCTTCACCCCCAACCGGTCGCGGCGGATGGCTGCCCCTCCCTGAGCCTGGTTCCGCCGGAGGTTTCTTCCTGTTAAAAGGGAGTTTTTCCTTCCCACTGTTGCCAAGTGCTTGCTCATAGAGGGTCGTTTGATTGTTGGGGTTTCTCTGTATTATTGTAGGGTCTTTACCCTACAATATAAAGCGCCTTGAGGCGACTGTTGTTGTGATTTGGCGCTATATAAATAAAACTGAATTGAAAAATTGAATTGAACATGCTGGCTTCCACAAACAGGCGCCCGCTTCTTTGTATTTTTAATGGATTAGTTCTACGTTTATGTGAACGCATCAATTTGTTGGAAGATATAATTACACCCTAATCAATGTAGATGTAAGAGTACAACATTCTTCTTTTCTATTAAACTCAAAGAATTACTTACTGTACCTTTAAGTAGTCTGCACTCAAAATACTAAAGTTATTATAGCTCACCCCACTTCAGTACAGGTTACTTCATTTTTTCTTTATATGACATTAAATTTGCAATGCACTGTAAATAAATCCAAATAATACCCTTACTTGATTTAAAGTGCTTTTAATTTAATTTATATTATTTTACAAGTTTAATAAAAGTTGTGTACATTTTGCCTGCATACAGAGGAGTGTAGTTGGACTTGTTTCATTGAATTGTTTGTAGTTGATTTTCTGAATACAGAACACTTCTGCAGTGGCTCATGGGCTTGTTAGTTAAACTTTACATCCTTAGTTTAGTAGTGTTGTGATCTATATTTTAGTTAAGTTGTGTTTCACTTTTAAGTTTTGTGGATATGTGGCAAAGAACAGTGTGACAGACATTGTGCCTGTACTGATTAATGACTCCCAGTCAGTTTCCTTTTTCAAGGTTTCTGTTCAAATGTTAATTTAAACTGTCACTCTGAGGTGTGTGCAGCATAGGAATGCATCAATAAATTAGGTTTCTGTCTTACTACATACAGTAAATACTATAAATAAAAACTCAGCTTTCAAAAAAAGGTCAATCATAGGGATGTTTTCTAAAGTTATTGTTTATAACAATCTTAAACATATAAAGTGCATATTAGTTCTCTTTTTCTTTGTCCATGTGACTTATCCTTCTAAAAATAAACAGTATAATTCAACCCTCTTAAGCTGAGGTTACTTCATTTTTCAAGGCAATGACTTAACATAATTTTTAGTAAAGCCAGTTTTTTTCTACATAGTGCAACTATGAATGGTCTGAATTTTTTCAAAGAAAGTTAAACATACAGAGACAGAAATCTCACTTCTTGTGACATTCTTATGCTCAATTTAGTGCACATTTACTGATTTTAGCAGGAGTCTTTATATCATTCTTACGAACACTGAAAACTTCCACACATTCTAAAACCTAAACACAACTTGATCACAACAGATTAAAATTTTAAGGTAGACATTAACAGTCCCATGAAGAAGTGTTCTTTTCCTAAAACAAAAAAAACTACAAATTATTACATGAAACAAGTATGTGCAGCTATACTCCTCAGAGTCCAGGAAAATGTAAATAAACTTCAAAAACTAGACGTTCAACAACTTAAATCAAGGAAGGATATTGTTTGCATGTACAGTGTGCAGCCTGACAGTGACCTTGTGCTTCTCATCTTGTTAATGATAGGCATTGAATTCTTGTATGGTTCCCTGAAAGAGATGAGACATCTACATCGAGCTGCCGCACTGCTTGCAGCCAGAGCAGCAGGAAGGAGTATAGCGGCGGTGGCCCTCTCAGTCCTGTGTTTTCCACACAAGCAGATCTGTGCGCCAGCAAGGCTGGGTGATATCAGTCAGGCATAACGATAAGGATCACCTTCCAGGTCTGCTGGATAGCTGCTCATTTTTCCCCTTTCTCACTGGAGCTAATTCTTAAGTGATGAATGCTATGCTCCCGATAAGCCGTTTCAAAAGACAGGAGAAATGAACTGAATGTGAAAAGAATCAGATTCTGCTGTACTCAGGTGTGGCTGCTTCACTGTTTCCCGCTAACTGTTTTCTTAATCTTAAAAAAATATGCCGTAAAAGACACATGAATTCATACACCGTGATGATTTTGTCACACAAAACTCCTGCTCAGATGTTTCAGCAAAAAGCCACAGCCCCTCCAGAAGCAGCAGTGTAGCAGTGGAGCTCCAGTACTGTATGTACTTTGTTCTGGCAGTCACTCACCGAGCTGAAACACATTATTTCTCCACCCATGCCAAGTCTGCAGGAATGAATGTACATACATGCTGCTGTTTCCTCTGCCTCCCCTGCTGCTGTTGAAACATGAATGACTCAAAAGCAGTTCAGGACATATTTCACTAAACTCTCTCCCTTCCTCAGAACCACTCAGTCAAATGCCATTTATGTAGAAGGGTAACATATGGTGAGGTAAATGCAGTATTATTGTGTAATCCGACTCACTTTTATTTCGAAATTACCCTCCAGTAAAGGGAATGTCAGGGGAGGAAACAGATTTTATATTGCACTGACATTAATTTGCACTTAATAACAAAGTATCCATTATATTTCTATTTCTGTTTTTTAAAGGTCAGTAAGAAAAGATTTTATGTTCATATAAATTCTTTGTGAACTTACAGGGAGAGGTTTAAAGGACCATTAATGGAAGTCTCTACTTATACACTTCCTCTAAATACATGGCCATTTACAGGCCATTGCCAGCGACAGGCAGTATTGTTAGGTTAAATATGCCTTCCTTTGCTCTCATTACATGCATGTCAAGTGCATAGGACCTGCCTCTAATTTACATCATTAGGCCGAAAATTATTGCTTCCTTCAGTTATGGCGGGAACCAGATCCAGCAGGGAAAATGCAATTTTCATGCTCAGTGGAGGAAAAACGCGGGTTTCTGACTGGCGTCTTTCAACCTCACAAACTGTACGTTTTCTGGATATTTTTTCACACTTTGGTTAAAATATAAAATCTGATTGAGAAGGTGTGTTAGCAGACCCGTGGACTGTAGAGCGGCAAAGCAGGGCCAGGCTTACTTTGGAAGATCACTGGAGGCAGGACTGAAGAAAGGTCGGAGCGGGTTGGTAGGCGTGCAGAGAACAGGGGGTTGGGCACATCTGAGAGCAATCCCACCATGTGACAAAATGCAGACATAACAGTCTGCTCCGACACTTGTTACCCCCACATAAACACTTGCCTGAGTGAGATAGCGGTGGAGGGTACAGCAGTGGAGGGCTTGTGTCAATCTGTCATTTATCAACTGCTAATTAACTGTTAATTTGCCAACCTTTGGGTTCAAGCATGCAGCCAATTCATTACACCCAACAAACAGTCACTCCTGAGGGGTCCCACTGCCTGCTCACACCAACCATCTCATGGCCTGGGGGAGCTCTGCATGAATCATCTGCTCCCTTTGTTCAGCTCTGCCAGAGAGGGAGGCGAACCCTGTACCAATCAGCTGTACGGTTTGGTATTCTGTGTGTTTGTTTATTGCTACTCAACATATTTAGATCAATGACATGTTTTCTTCCAAGCATGCAGCATATACCATAACACAGAATATATACATAAGGTTCTGCAGAGTAAATTATTCATGCCATGTTTAAGAAGGACTTTGGAAGTGTGAGTTTAATTACAATAAAATATTATTCAAGGCAACTTATTATTATTTTTTTAATTAACTTATATATTTATGTATAGTACTTTTCAACAACAAGGCTAAAATGAGATATCTTGTGCATTATTTTGCGCATAAGTCATCACATAAGTCACCTATAAAAGTTTAGGAAACTTTAAAAAAAAACTTTGTGAGTTCAGAAAGTTTAAAGGAGCTTTTACTCATAAAACACAAAGACTTTATCAGAGAGAAGTGGCACTCTAAGAATAATAAAACACTGAATAGTAATCAGCGTGAAAGGTGGCCGTAGTTCCACCTCTGCCCAAAAATAAAGGAAAAATAGGAGCCATTCATGCTGTGTGGTGACCCCATTATCCTAGTAGAGGTGTAGATAAGTGCAACTTGGGTTTTCCAGTCTTATAGGATCCATAATGTGAATTAGCATGTTATTGTTTAAGTGCTCACATGGGATAAGCCAAAAATGTTAACCTCCACCCTTTTCAAAATGAAAGAGGCTTAAAAAATAAAAAACTGTAAAATGACTACTCAGAGGTGTTACAAAGATGGCTGACCAGTGGCGTCTTGGACTTGGCATGCTAGCAAGGGAATATTGTTGCATTCCAGATTAAGTCAGAAGCCGGAATTTCTGAGTTCCCAGTCGGAATTTGAATCTGGAACACCCCCTCAACTCGGATTTCCCACCAATTTGGAGCAGCCCCACCAACCCCGAGTTAACAATCCCAGATGGCGGCAGTAAACAAACAGTAGTAAAACTGTAAAACTTTTAATCTGTACCGTCACTGTTGTGTATTTGTGACTCGTTAATAAAGCATACGCAGAGCACTGACCGGCTCTCTTCATGAACGTATTAATGAATGAAGTATTATGCTGTATTGCTACTGGTACATGAATGGCTCTACCTTGCTAAGAAACCAAACAAATCCTGATTTTCCTCCTTTTCCGACTTTCCTACTGGAACGCACTAACTCGAGAGTCGCGTCACTAACAGCAAGCATAAAATTACAAATAATGAAATTAACTCTGAAATTAGCATAATGCTTTTTTAGTATATCAACACCAAGCAAGTAATGTGCAGATAATGTGTATTAACTTGAGTACTAATAATAATATTGTTACTGTTACATACTAGTGTTGATGTGACATGCTAAAGATTTCCCCTACTGGTTAATTAAATCCCCTTTTTCACTTGTCAAACGCAAGCATGAGCAAATCTTGGATAATCCTGCTTTCTGATCCCTAGATTGGCCAAATTTTGAAAAATTGACTCAATTTTCTATTCAGAATGACCCGAAATGAGTGACTGAGACCACAAATTCAGCAGGAAAGGGTTTACAGAGGTCAAGTCAGACAGCCATTTTCCCATACACTCTGATAAGACCGGAAGTCTTTTTGCAGCTACAGGTATCGCCCCCTGGCGGCCTTTAAAAAGAGTGCAGGCTTAGGGTACTTCTATTTTTCACTTTTCGTCCTTTATACTGTAAATAACTGCCACGATGGCTAAAACCAGTCCCAGTGTTGTCATTTGGTTAAGGGTATTGTGTCTCCCATCTTGTTAAGAACAACTCACTATTTAAAAAAAATCAGACTTCTTTAATATTTAACATACAAATGCCCATATACAACATAAAGACACTGACCAGCTTTTCTGACCCATCAGTCTCACCAGCTGGCACCCTTACTGTAACATCATCTCTGTTGGCCATAAAATACTCTCATATTGAAAGCCAAATGCACTGTGCATGGCAGCAAAGAAAACATATTCTTTACCATTTAATAGTGATATGTGATGAAAACTGTCTCAGACTTCAGAGTCAAGTCGGTAAATTATTCTGGTGAAAAGCTGTCAGCGGGTGAAATATTCCAAATCCGGTCCATCCCGATCCTTTTCTTGGCAGACAGCAAGGGTGTGTGTTGGAGATATCTGAGAGTGGGTGTTCTCCCGAGTGTGTGCATTTGTGTGTGTGTGTGTGTGTGTGTGTGTGTGTGTCTGTATGTGTGTGTGCCAGTGCAAGAGAGTAAAACAAACATGGGTCCGTCTGTGTGAGTGTGTGTGTGCTGACAGCAGAGGCTATTAAGCCAGCAGATGGAAGTGTCTACCACACCGAGGTGACAGCACATGTCAGAACGACAGAGGAAATGCCCCCATAAAGCATCACTGTTGACAGCCACAGCTCGGGCTGCCTGACACCCAACATGAAGCTCTGCGCCTGGCCAGGTCACGTCTGCTAACACACACACACACACACAGACACACACACACACACACATCACAGATCAAACCATCCTAGCAGAGGTGCAGTTCAACAGGTCTCCTCAGAACCACCACAGAAGACTCCAGCCTGCACAGGGTAGTTGGTGTCAGCTTCAGCACATACATCATACTTGACAGCAGGCCAGCATTAGAATCCTCATTCTCTCCACTGACAACAAGAGGAGGGAGATTACGCTCTTACTTGTTGTGCAAATGGAAAATAATTCCAATAATAAAACCAACTCTCCACAGTAATCTGTTCCTGTGCATGCTCCACTTAAACACAATTACAGTGAAACACAATGCGTGGAGCTAATCCCTTTAAAATGAATCAGAAACTCAGTGATAAATCTCAAGCTCATGTAAACAGAGGAGTCCAATGAGGGCTATTTGAAATCCTAATTTCTCAGGCTAATCACCTCTCAGAGCAAAGACAGACTGAGATTTCAGCGGTTATTACAGAAAGGTATGCCCAGAGATAACATACCCAAGTTTGGATTTGGATGCCCCCTGCACACACACACACACACACACACACACACGCTTTTACCCACTCCAGCAATTACGTTCACTCAAGCATACAAGTTGAAGCCTGGTGCCAAATGAGACCGTTTTGCAGCGATTTCACTTCCTTCAGCAAATCTCCGAGGCACTTTTGAGAAAGGACAGACTATTTACAAACAGTCTGATTACATGTGTTGTGGGGCAGAGGAGCAGCACACCTGTCAGACACAGGACACACACACACACACACACATTAATTATCTACAATGTGAATGACAACCTATCTGGAATCAAAATAAAGTACCTGCATTGCACTTCCAAGAAAGCTCATAAAGAAGCAACTTTATCCGCCCTGTTTGCCCCTACACGAAGGCTTTAAACCTTTCTGTACTTTATTTGCCTCACCTTTACATTGCCATTTGATGATTAACATCTGCATAAGTAATTAATCCTGGTTACATATAATATTTGTGAACCAGGTAAATGAAGCCTCTTTTTCCAATTTGCCTAACATATTTGTATTGGGATTAAAGTGGCTGCATTTAGCGGCTGCTGAAACATACTGCCTCAGTGTGCTCACCCTACAGCTCACCATTAGACTGAGCATGCCCTGACTGTAGGACAGGGCATGCTCAGTCTAATGCGCTCTCACAGTCCAACCAGAGGATTTCCTTACACCAACACCCTGGCCGCCGCTCACTTGATCAGACCCAGGACTCAGTGTGCTCATTCATCCCCCTGAGCATATTGGGGGGTGGGGGTCGGCGTGTGAGAGCTCACCTCGGTGGTAATGACAGCCCACTGAAAGGAGACCTGTGGTGTACTCGAGCTAGCCAGATCTTTTCAAGATGCCTGCAATCAGGTGCTCAGGACCGTGTCATTGCTCGACCTC
Organism: Heterochromis multidens; assembly: GCA_015108495.1. Lineage (NCBI taxonomy): Eukaryota > Metazoa > Chordata > Actinopteri > Cichliformes > Cichlidae > Heterochromis > Heterochromis multidens. The sequence continues at coordinate 7,389 of VUQS01076284.1, forward strand.
TCGCACTCGTACACAACACCGGTTCGAGCCCACTGATGAGCGAGGTTTCCTCGGACTCGGACTCAGTGAAAATACATGAGTGGGTGGCCTGGCTGATGGGGATTCAAAGTGAAAATGCCCTTCTTCTACTCCTGGATTTTTTGGCCTCTTTGCAGAACTCCCACTTTGTGAACTGTACTTTTCACATCCAGTTTAATTATAACTGAGAGCTGCTGGATATTGCTTTTGTTGAGTGTTCAAAGCTTTGAATGCTAACTGTTGTAAACATCAGAACCATTAAATGTGCTTTACATAATCTTACTCAGGGCAACGGTGAGGCGTATCTCTCTGAAGTTTATTTCCTGTAACACATCATTTAGGGCCAAGCGTTCCCAACAGGTCATTAAAATCCCTATATAAGGACAAAACTGCAAATGTTTGTGCCACAGGCTGGAAAAACAGCATTCAATCAAAGCACTTTAATTTTAATCATTCATGTTTCCCTTGCGGTTTGGTGCCCACACTTTGAAATTGAAGAAACAAAAAATAAACGCAGCGCTTCTGGTAAAGAAAACACAGACAAATTTACCCCGCTTTGTCTTTCTGTCTGATTGTTCCATGTCCTGCCCACTCCAACCCACCCACCTCTGCCAGCAGAAACATACCACTCACCCACGCACACACATACAGGTCAGATATGGGGGAAAATAGTGCTGTTACTTACACGTTTTCCCGCATTAGTGAAGGTTAGACGAAAATATTAAAAACAGGTCCTCCAACCTCAAGACGCAGTTTGTCTCTACCTTCTGAGATAACCCACATGAATAAACTCTTGGATAACTTTAGGGAAAGGCATGGTTAAAGCACCTTTGTCATCATGGTTGCAAAAATAAAAGTTTTATTTTTATTTTTGAAATAGGAAGGAGTAGTCTCCTGTGTTACAATCCATCCATCCACCCTGACCTCCTCCCAACACCGGCTCTGTGGCTTTATAACAGCAGCAGCGGGTCTCTCATTAGTGGTCATTCATTATACTGCAATCAAAAAGAGCCGCTGCCCAACAAGCATTTTAAACCATCCTTAAATAAGATGTAAAACTGTTAAACCTCTTATCACAATGTAAAAGCTCTGGGCTGAGTGCTAACTCGTGTGCATGTGGCATCTTTGAGTAATCAACTGCTGTACAAATGACATATGGGGGCCCTTTGTAGACATCCATGGACATTGTTTTCTGGGCTAAAAAGTCAAAGCTTTTAAACAGAGCATAGTTGTCAAAGATAAAACTGGATTAACTCTGGTTCAAAAGTTTAGTAGATGTTTATATCACACCCAGCAGTTGCTCCAAAATATTTTTTTTTGTTTTTGTTTTTAATTTACATATAAATTATGGAGGTATGTGTTTTATGTTGAGCTTATCTGTACATCATTCCCACATGTTGCCTCAAAGCAAGAAGAGTCTGGGCTCAAATCTGCTGTTTAACGGAGGAGTTTACAGAAGTGTCATGGCAGAGGAGTATATTATCTGCTTTCAGCCAGATTTAGACATAAAAGGAGGTCTTTTCAAAGACCTGAGAAGATAACTTTTCACTTTTCAAGCTGATCTCAACGTTGTTTAGATGTCTGACAAAGCTGCGTTCACCACAGGGCGGATGTGGATGCTCAGGAGGAAGAGCAGGTCATCTACCAGTTGTAAGGTCAGTGGGTTGATCCTTGGTTACTCCAGTCTACATGTCAAAGTACCCTTGGGCAAGATACTGAACCCCAAGTTGCCCTGATGCATTTGTGTGTGTGTGTGTACGAGGTGCTTAGGAATAGAAAAAGTGCCTTTATGAATGTGTGTGTGCTTGGGTGAATGAGGCTTGTAATAAAAAGTGCTTTGAGTGCTCAGTTCGAGGAGATAAGTACCAGTCCATTTACTATCATTTTAACAAATTTTGCTATTAACCTACCAAAATTTCAAATTCAAATAACTGCTGACACTGCTCGTCTTTCTGGACATCTAGTCTTAAAAAAAAAAAAAAGAACAATGAAGATGTAACATGGTACTATCCGTTGAACTGTTCTATGTTATTATTTTATTGATTAGAAGAAAAGAAGACAAATCATGTTAACTTGTAAGAAGAATAACAAACTCATTCGAAGCTAAAATCTAACATGAACGAGACTCAATGTGGTGATCTCAAATGCTGACATGCATTTCTTCTCATACTGAGCCAACTGGTCATGATCATCCTCACCCCATGAGGCAAGATCTTTCATGGAGCTCCAGACCCAGGGCGACTGATGGTCATTTTATATTTCTTCCATTTCTAAATAATTGCACCAGCAGTTGTTACCTTCTTACCGAGCTTTCTGATGATGGTCTTGTAGTCCATTCCAGCCTTGTGCAGGTCTACAGTCTTGTCCCTGACATCCTTTGACAGCTCTTTGGTCTTAGTGGAGAGGTTGAAATGGAAGAAACTGATTCTGTGGACAGGTGTGCTTTATACACATAACGAGTTGAGATCAGAAGTATCTGTAATTGATTGACTGATTGATTGATTGTAATCTGTGTGCCCATGTGGCACACAGCCAGTCTGTGGGAGCCATAATTCTGGCTGGGTTGTTGGAGATCAAATATTTATTTCACTCAATGACATCAAATGAATTTATAACCTTTATGTGTTTTTCTGGATTTTTGGTTGATATTCTGTCTCTCTCCATTAAAATGAAACCACCATAAAAATTAGAGACTGTTCATTTCTTTGGAAGTGAGCAAACTTACAAATTCAGCAGGGGATCAAATAATTTTCTTTCTTTACTGCAATAACAGCAAAATGTCTATTAGACCCCATTCCTACAAGACTGCTCAAAGAAATCCTACCATTAATTAATGCTTCAAGTCTCCCTCCTCTCACCCCAGCCAGTCACAGCAGATGGCTGCCCCTCCCTGAGCCTGGCTCTGCCAGAGGTTTCTTCCTGTTAAAAGGGAGTTTTTCCTTCCCACTGTCACCAAGTGCTTTCTCATAGGGGGTCGTCTGATTGTCTGGGTTTTCTCTGTATTATATTGTTGTATTGTAGGGTACCTTACAATATAAAGTGCCTTGAGGTAACTGATTTGGCACTATATAAACTGAACTGAATTGAAGTGAACTGAATATGATCAACATTTCTTGAGACGGTTGGACTAGACATCTATTGTACATGTAACAACTTTAACATCTTTGGGATTACAATGCAGTTTTGGCTGTCATACCATGACCAATTTTGACTGGGGAGATAATCTCAATCTTTCAGTTGTGTTTTCTTTGTGTCTAGAATTGTAGTTCTACTACACGTTAACAATATATGCACTATTTTCTCTCCATAGTCTCAGGTCTGCCATATGGGGTGCTCCTGTGAGGCTCGGGCCATGTGCGGACACTGTGCAGGCTGCTCTGTGGTCCAGCCCGCTCTGCAGCCCTCTCTGTATTATTACAGCTGTAAGTGTGCCAGCCAGGGGAAATTTGTCTGCAATTCACCTGAATTAGAAGCGCTAACCCAGCTCTCCCGTGGCATGGTGTAATGGTTTGTTTATTTTTGAGGTTTTGCGTTTAGCAAATCATTCCTTATCTGTCATTTGCTTATTGTCCCATTGAGAAGCTCCAAAAGGGCTTGGTGTGGGGGTGGGAGGTCGTTAGCACATGGCCCATGGAAAGCCCCACCTTTACACACTTTGGCTAAACAACCAACTCTGTAAGGGCAACACATCCATCTAAGTGCCTGCATGATGTTTTCTCTGCTCCACTCGCCCTGGCTTTTTGTTTATCTGGCTTGTTTAAGATTTCCAGCAAAGACAGACTTTGAATAAATGCCACTGTTATTTTAAATGAAAGATTCAACATGCCTAAAAATAGATCTTGATTATAAAGAGTTTCTCTCTGCTCACGCTGACTGCAGCACACATTGTTTTAGCAGCGCAGCTTAGTCTGTAATCAGTGAGGCGGGCTCTGCAAATCCCCCTCACTAAGCCACATGAATGAGGCCATCAAGATGTAAATTATCACATGATTGTCTATAAATCATGTCATATGGTGCACAAATATGGTAATGTGGCGAACATCTCAAATCACTGAAATGCTATATTTTCTTCAGACAGCTCAAATGAGCATGGGATAATGTTATGCTTATCAATTTTCCATTACGTGTTTCATTTTCTGGGGTCACTCAGAATTTGCTTGTTTCCATAAACAACTTTAAAGCGATTGGCCGAGACAGCCGTGAATGAGAAAGAAAAAGTTAGAGGACGATGTGAAATCACCCGAAGGGGAAGAGATAATTAAGATACAAACAGCCATTTAAAGGGAGTTTAACAGGAGTGACACAGCGGCCAAGTGCTCCTTGATGTGTGGCTAAGTGTGTGTGTAATGGTCCTCCAGATGTCTTTAGCCTTCCTCCCCACTGAGATGCGGTCGGTGTGGGATGTGGATTGTGTCTTTTTGTTTTTTTTTTTGTAGCTGGGGTTGAGGGTTGACACAGAGCCGGGCAGCTTTGCTGTTCTAAATCAGCCCGTCACACACCACTGCCTCCCTGTCAGAGGCCTATCTGCTACCACTTACTCAGAAATGCAACAAATTTTCTTATAATTACTTAAAATTTTGTTGTGCTTGTAAATACTTGTGCTCTGACAGTTAATTTATTTTGTTTGATTGCTGCCGACTATATATAGTGCAGGGCCGCCTGCATGCAGATTCCATGTGTCATCCAAATTCTGCAATAAGACAAAAGTGGCTATGATGATTATCCATTGGTTTCAGGGTGTTTATTTACTCACTGAGGTCGAGAAGAATGTGGCTATAATTGACATGCATTCAAGCTTAAGATGGCATCCCTTATGGCACTCTATGGGAGTGTCTGACAGAAGCATAGAAAGCTCATTATCTTAGAAATCTGTTTTTGCTTCTCATCATTTTCGAACCCCGTTTACTGTCAAATGTGATCAGGTTTGGGAGCTGGTGCATAAACTCAAACCTGTGGAGCTTTTCAGACAGAGTAGGTGTTAAGTGCTCATCAGCGACAAACAGCATTAAGATGGAACTTAATGGAACCTCTGAGGAAAATTTTAAGTCTTAGTTTATTTGGACCAGTTAGTTTCCAATATTTATTGGGTTTTGTCATAGTAACGCTTTAATTTAAACCCATGTGTGCAGATCATGTGACTTGTCAAAGCTTTCATGTCTCTGAGCTATGAACACTCCAGAGCTGCACTAATCAATATTTTTTTACATAATGAAATAATGTTGATAACATTATTTGAAAAATCAAGTTAACCATATATCAGTAAATACTTGCTTTATGGAACCCTTTTTTTTTTTAACTCCTTTTAGGCAGTTTTGGTTTTCTGCCTGACAAGAATAAAATACAGAATGTTATACATTAAATTAAAGATGCAACAATCAATATTTTGTTTTCAGTTTAAGTTATAAAATGACTCTGAGAAATATGGAAGATTATAATATTTGAATCTTAAAATAGTCTAATTTAATTTGGCTCACATTTGATGCCCTGTCAAACATAAAAATGTTTCAAAGGCATCTTTAAAATGAAAATAAAACAAAGCAGATTCTTACATTACCTTGTGAACGTGACGATATAATACTGTATAAAGTAAAAAAAAAATAAAAGCGATAAGTTATTCTGTCAAATTAAAGGGATTCCTCATCTTTCAGGAAACTTTCATCCTCTCTTAGCCAGTGCTGGTTTTCTGCGCAACAAGAATAAAAGATTGAAGGTTATAAATTAAATTAACGCTGCACTAATAAATATTTTTACATAATCCATGAAATACTATAAGTTATGTGAAAAAAATTTTGACATTTTAATTTTAAAAAATATTAGATCTTATCAATAATTTTCTAAAATTCTATTTATTTCGTAGTTAAGTTTAAAAATGAATGATAACAGAAATACTGAAGCATGTCATAGTAACAAATCCACAGAGAATAATCAGCCTGTTTTAGCTGTTTTTTCTTTTAAGTTTAGTTTGTTGAAAGATTTTTACAGAAGCAAATTAATCTCTTCTCAAAATCTCAGAATAAATCAAATATAAATTGGCTGATTTATATTCTTGAAGATAAATGTTATTTATTTTTTGTTTTAATTCCAAAATGTGATAAGAAAATGGAGACATGAGTTAATGAATCCACATTTAAATATTGCCCAATTCTGCAGTTCCTCTTTGCTCAGTCAAGTGTTTTAATGTCATGGAGCGTGTTGGGTTCCTTTTGTTGCTTTTAATTACCCTGCCATCAATCTTGTTTCCACCCACATAAAGCAACAGTTTTTTGGTGGGAAACCTCTGATAAACCCACTGAACCAAGCCTGACCAGCACCAAACACCAGCTCAAGAGTTATCAAAAACTAAGCCAAAGGAATAACTTACATTTAAGCTTCATTTAGAGGTATTTGTTCCTAATGCTATAAATCCATGAACAGATATGCGCACACACACACACACACACACACACACACACACACACACACACACACACACACACACACAAAGCCAATCACAAAGAAAAAATTTCTGATTTCTTTGTGTACAACAAGCACAATGTTGATTCTGACCCTTTGTCCAACATTTCCTAAAAGAAATAAGAAGATGTTAGAGAGATAAGATCATTCTACCACTGTAAAGAAAACCTGGGAATAAAAGTGATTTTTCAAGATTTGTTATTTTCTTGGAAAATTAGTGAAACAAGATTATATTGTGACTAAATGACCTTTTAGAGGATTTTTCTTTGAAGGCTACAGAGCCTCTTTTCTCTCTGTCTACCCTCTGACACTTTTCAAACATTTGCCCACCAATGACAACAGCTGCAGCCTCATCCCTCACATCTCTGCTTCTCCAGCACACGGACAATTAAGCACAAAGGAGTGACAATGTGGCTGCTGTCCATCTCGAGAGAGCCTCCAGCGGCTGCCACGCTCCATTTCAGCTCCACAAACGCGCAGTAATGTTTTTCTGATTAGAGGCCTGATAGCATGGCTGTGGATGAACAGCAACTTCTCAGCAGTCAAACAGGGTCACTGATGCTGTGGAAGTCAAGATGGGAAGATGAGGCTGAGGCTGGGAAGACTGTTTGAGCCACAATCAAATTTGTTAAAGGATGCTTCACTGATTGCACTTTAGAAGGATTACAAAGATGCCATTTTCTTTGACAGATTTCCACAGTAACTAGCTGTAAGTTGTTACAGGTGATTTTAATGCAATGCAAAGTTCACTGTTTGGATCATTTCTCCTGACACAGGAAACTCCCAGCAAAAGGGAAAAAAATGAAATCTCCAAATATGAGATAATAGGTCATAACAAGAGATATAAAATAGTAAAACAATGTCAAAGGTAAGAGAAGACAAAAAATCAGAGAAAAACGTTGACACAAAAATTCAAAGTTATGAATTTTAAAAAATGAATCTGTCAAAATTGTCAAATAAAAAAGAAGGTAACAAATGACCAAAAATATGATGATTCATATTATGTAAAGTTTAAAATAAAATTGAGATTTTTTAAAATTTCTAAATGGTGAGATGAAAAATCAGGTGACACAAATTCAAAAATATGAGAGTAAATAATAACAACAACAATAATAATAATAATTTCAAAATTATGTAGTAAAATATTAAATAATGTTAACAAGTCAAACTTTTGGCATGAAAATTTAAGACAGAAAGTTTGAGTTAAAAAAATAGACAAACTGTTAAAAAGTAAAATATAAAACAAGTCAAACATATAAAACAGATAAAAACTAAAGTGATGAGAAAAACTGTGACATAAATTCAAAGCCATCTGATAAATTATCAATGGGTGAAAAAAGTTCGGTCACAATTGTGAAAATTGTAACTGTGTAACTTTAACACTGAATTTAAATGATTAAATTGCTGTTATTGGTAAAAATGATTTCCATGAAGGACTGATTAAATACAGTCGACTGGAAACAAAAACGACTGCAGTTCAGTCATTTCCATCTTAAAGTCAGCAGGTTCATGCACACATTCTTTAAAAATCATTTGAATATATTTTTTCTCTTTGGCCTAGCATCATGTGGCGAGGTTGCATGGTGAATGCCTCTTAAACCATGGTGGCCTTCTAACTCCTCTCCTCTCTTAGCCCGGTGCCTGCAAGATAACTGCACAGCATTCATCTTCATAATAGAGCCTGGCTGGATTTGTCCCCCATTTAGCTGGGCTAAAGGAAAGCATTACAGCCAGCAGGCATGTGACCGCATAATTTCAGCCAGAGAGGCCTATGCTTCCTCTGTTTGCTGTCATTATGCCCTCAGTAAGCCACATAAAGGCCCAGCCATCCTGAGGAGATCGCTGCACTCCTTGCTGCTCTGCCTGATTGGCTATTATCTAAATGAACCAATGTTCTATATCAGGACTTCTGACTACATAACTACCCTGTTAATATTCAGCGGAAGTGCTGGAGGTCAGGGAGCTCTCAGTCGCTTGACCTCAGGGTCGCAGGAACCTGAGCTGCAGAGTGGCACATGGCAATGAATGAGCCCTAATGGTTTAGATGGTATCTGTTACACAGCCAGGAGAAAGCCAATCTCTCCGGGCAATCTGACCGTGGAGAAAAAGCAGAGGCTCGAAAATAAACCCCACTTGTTTCAAAGTAGGATGAAGCTGCTTCACCAGCGCCCCATTGAAATTCCCATCTAGAATGACGAATAATTACACACAGATGACCGAATGGCGGCTTCAGATCCACCACCGGTGCACACAGTGTGTGTGCAGTTGTTTCGAGAAACTGGTCCAGGAAATGCAGTGACTGATTTGGATTGTTTGTTTGTTTGCTCAGTGCTTAAGTGACTTCAGCACCTTGTTAAAGAGGCCTCATGCTATCTGGGGGCCAGTCTCAGGAGCCTGTCTGGAAGGATTAGGTGAGCTTTTGCTTCAGTTGGGCTAAAACCCGGGCCTTTGTGCAGCCGTTTAAGATACTTGTTGATGCGTGGCGGAGCTTTGAGTTCCCTTAAAATACTTTGGTAAACATTGGGCTTATCCGCAGCAACAAAACCATAACCTTAAAGAGCGCTTTCAAAAGCAGGTTCCCTCCCATACTATTGCATGTAAACAGAGTAATTGTACTTAGGAGACTCCCACTGTCAGCTGAGTGGAATTTAATTTCACATCATCCACAATGAAATCAGAGCCACTCAAACAGCAATAGCAATGTCACTCAAAAATATAATTCTCGCGACTATACTGCCACTGCTTGTGCTAGAATGTATAGTTTAATAATATTATTTAAGGTTTTCATTCTTTTCCTCACACTTTTCTACTGTAAACAAAATAAGCTACTTTTTAATTACAATTCCATGTGATATTTAGATAGTAGAACTTTTGCAGATGAAAAATAAACAAAAAGGAGCATTGTGAAATGCAAATACAAGAAATGTCAACAGATCATTAATTCACAACAGCAGCTGCCTCAAGACATTTCATATTTTAGGGTAAAGATCCTACAACATTAGAGAGAAAACCCAGCAATTAGACAGTCCCCTGTGAGCAAACAGTTGGCAACAGTGGGGAGGAAGAACTCCTTTTTAACAGCAGGGCAAATATCTGCAGCCACCGGTTGGGGGTGAGAGGAAAGAGAAGACAGAGAAGAGGAGCATAGAGAGACCACAAACAAATGTAATGTCAGCTGATTGAGGTTCATTTAAGACATGTCGTCTTTAAATATTTCTGTGCTGTATTTTTTCTGTATACTGACACATTGGTTATAAAAAAAAAAAAAGAGTCCTTCCTACCTACAAAATTACTATTCTGTCTTGGTAATAATAACAACTATCCTAACCATCTGTTGGCATTATCCCCATTCTTGCTTCTGCTCCTGGTACAAGCCATTACCTCTAAGGATAATAATGAAGTGCTATTCTACTGGAACTGGTTCCAGTAAAGAAAAATCCTCTAAAAATAACTCTTCAGCTATGCTAACACATGTTTGCATTCATGCATCGCAGAGCTAAATATGTCGCATGTGTTGTTTACAGAGATTTATCACAAAGTGCACAGCCAAGGTGCAGTGACAGTGTAAAACCTCCCCCACACCCGTCCCCAACCCACACACATAAAGTGCATTAACCTCTGAAGCATTTATTTACCATGTGCTGGTACATGTGTCCTGAGGTTGAGCCAGCAGCTGGAGTTGGATACAAATACTGTGGAATGAAAAAGATGCAGGAGGTCTTTAAAGTAGAGAAGGAAAAGAAAGGAAAGCAACGTTTAACAAAGGTTCTGTGGAAATATGTAAATGTGCTGCAGCTATGAAAATATGGATTATTAAACATGTGGTGATAACAAGAAAAATGGTCATTAGAAGATGCAGCACATATTCTTTCTGCTTCAGTTCTGAAGAAGTTTTTTTTGTAATACAGAAGAAGATAACTTTTATTTCATGCAATTAAAAACGCTGCTTAAATTTAACTCGGTTGAGCTCCTGTGCTCCTGCAAGTCTGCCCAACCTTCGAGCCGAAAGCCAGGGTCTTCTGCTCCTCGGATCTCCATCCACCAATTGTCACCAATATCTGATCCAAATATTGGGTTGGTGCATCTCTGTTTACCCTCTTAGTAAAGGTATATACTTATTTTTTCACAGGACTGTATCGAGTCCTGAGAGTCTGTAAAGTAGAGCATTCCAGAAAAAGTTGAGAACTGCTGGACTGCGTAAATACAGACAGCAAGATTTGACATCATCCACTGTTTTGCCCTGAAGCCGGTTTGAACCCCGGAGTTTGCTGGCACCATCTTTTCTGTTCTAAGCTGGGAGCTTCTACATAAGTGTGAGGTGTGACTTTAACACTCTGGAAACACACCCCACCACCTCAGTCCGAATTATTTCAATAACTCTGAAAATGACCGCCACCAAAGGCTGTTTGAAAAAGTCATACAAGCATACATACAGCACATTTATTTATTCATTCATTCATTCCTGGTAGCCAGCATCTAGTGACCATTAATATTGCACTTTACAAGCTTGGTATTACAACTGGAGCTTCAGCCTCAAGTCAGTTGTTGCAGCTGAGGGGAAACCGACTTTGAATAATGTATGAACACAAGAAATATTTTCCCTTTCTGCCAACATCACATAAATTCAGCATCAAAAAAGTGTCACCTGCAGTTAGGCTTGGTTGTTTTTCATTAAAATAATACACTTCTGCATTATATATTTACATGGTTGTGTTTTTAATCATGTCTCGTGAATTGAGTGTGTCGTAGGGTTTTAGTATTACTATAATATTTTTAGTGTGGTACTGAATGAGATAAAAAAAATGTCTTACTGCTGCTGCTGATAGACACTGTGACCACTTAGTGAATAAAACAGCCTTTCCACGGAGGCCTTGATCATGCTCACATTAATAATACTCTCATTTGGGTGGGCTCTTGCTTCACTTGTGACAGTCGTTTCCTTGATGGGCAACAAAAATTAGTGATGACGTTTTGTTTTCCAGTTCCAACATTTCAGGCCTGCCAAAGGTTAAAGAAACACGCTGCCATAAAAGTGAGCCTCTGTGTTTGTCTTGAAACTGGGCAGCATTTGCTTGCACTTCTCAAGCTGTCGGACATTCATCTGCTGCTGAGGCAATGCTGTGTTTTGTTTGACAACGGTTTTTAAGGTTCAACTTCCTCTCGCTCCACGACTGCAGGAGAAGACTGTTACAATACGAGCCTTGTTGGAGCAGCAGGATGACAGCAAGCCTCACCTGCTGAATCAAACATGCACCATGATGATCAGTGACAACTTTTTCTGTTCTTTTAGAATTAATTTTATAACTCCACTACATTTTAGAGGCACCATTTTGTTTATTTGCCAGCTTTAGTTTTTGGTTTCTTTTCAGGTAAAGTTTGTAACAATATTTGACACAAGAAAAACCATATAATCTGATAGATTAAATCTGTGGCTTCTAACCAATCTGACATGTGACAAGCTACAAAAGATTTGTCTGGGTGCCTGTTGTCACAGATGACTTTTGTAAAGAATGACTTCCATTTAAATTTCATTGTGCATATCCAAAATCCACAATAAAATCACAGGTTAGTCATGGTGAACAAAAAAAAAAAGGGACTAAAATGTGTGCAGTGAATCTTTGTTCTTTTCCCGTTTTCCATTCGTCCTCTCCTATTTTATCTTCTGTGCTAACCCTCGGCTGGGAATACAGTTGTTATGACATCAGATTTTCTAAATCAGAGAAAAAGAAGAAATCAAAATGAAAGCGAGAGAAGAGAGAGAAACAGGGCAATAGTAAAACATTAAGACACTTAGAAATGTTATATAAAAGCTGAACCACACAGGTGAAAGTTTTAACTGACTGAGCTTATCTAATAAGAGGAAGCTCGCCCCACAGCGCTGGGACTAAAACAGTGAAAGCACAGTCCCCCTTTTTTCTAAGCCTGGAGCCTCTAATGGCATTTTATTATCCGATCTGAGACCTCTGGATGAGAAATAAGGGGCTAAGAGATCTGAGATATACAGTGGAGCCATACCATGTAATGATTTCAAAGTAATCCTCAACTCTTCTGGATTCTGTCATGAATGGGAAACCAGTGAAATTCTGTGAGGACTGTAGTGATGTTCTCTGAGTGTTTGTGTGGAGCACTGCTGCTGTGTACTGGACTAACTGTAGACAGGTATCTGCTGGATTCTTTAACTGTCTATAAAATGATATACATGACAGACAGACAGATATTTATTTATTGTGTCTTTTTTTGGCATGGAGATGTAACCACAATTGTAAATAAGGATACAAAAAGAACACTAATAACTAACTACACTAATATGTACAGTGCAAAAAAATGTATTAGACCACCTGTCATAAAAAAAAGAAAACACAAATATTTTAGAAATCTGTCCACTAACTTAAAAAGTATTTTTTGTTTATTTATTTATTAGGCAAATAACAAACTGAATTCACGTTTTTATATCCAAATTTGAGCCGGCACACTGCACTTCTCTAAGAAGTCAGAAATTAATCAAGCAGAACATTCAACCACTAAAACTAGTTTTTCTGGAATGCAAGTAAATAACTGTAATCTTTCATCTCTAATCTGTAATCTTAATTAAAAAATAATAATGTGCTTTACTATTTTTCATCTTTTTTGTAAAACAGTAAATCTGAAAATTCACAAATAACAATAATTATATTTTAGCATTAAAAATATCATTCTGACTAAAGAGCTTATGCATACTTGTGGATTAACCATTACAGAAACATAAAAATGATTTTGGTAATTACCAATACTGTTAATTTAGGGCAGCTGTGGCATAAACCTTACACTGAGTGGTGTCTAATACATTTTTTAAGCACTGTATATATGAATTCTTGACACAGTAGCAATAACTAATTTTTAAATATCATGGTTATTGTGAATATTCAGTTATGGTGACACTGCTAGTTGGGAATAAGCTATCTTACTTGTGGTTCCTAGTGTTAGTTTGGTAGGAGACAGACAGGAGACGGGTGAGGCTTCAGACTTTGCTAACTAATGTTAGAGTTGGATCAGGTGAGCTGATCCATTCCTTTAGTTATGCTGCAATAGACTTGGGCTGCTGGGGAACTTCCCATGATGCACTGAGCACTTCTGCTCCACTCATCTCTTTGTTTATATGCCACTGGTGCAAATCATTAACTTTCTCTTCTCTCTACCTAAGTGTGTGTTTTGTCCTTGCCTCCCTATGCGCTCCTTTTTTCTCTTCTCTTTCCCCTCATCTCAGATGGGTGCCCCTTCCTCAGCCTGATTCTGTTGAGGTCTCTTCCTGTTAAAAGGGAGTTCTTCCTCCCCACTGTCACCAAGTGCTTGCTGATAGGGGTTCATTGGGGAGTTTTTACCTCATAGCATGAAGGGCCTTAAGATGATTCTTGCTGTGAAGTGATGCTATATAAATACAAGTGAATTAAATTATTAAATTAACTGTATATAAAGTTACAGGAACATTTATATATGCATTATGTAGACTTATATAGACTTCAAGCTACTGAAACAGTACAGAATGAAGTCAAAACCAAAATCCATGTCTTAACATAGAACATGTGCTTTAGTTTGATACTGGACTCATTTCTGCTTCATAGCCGTGGGATTTTTGTACTTCTTCCACTGTCAAGGGTAACTTGACTGAAACACAGAAAAACGTGTGTATCTTTGTGTGTTAGGGTGTCAGCAGAAGCCAGACGTCTCTCTGCACCTCTAAGCTTCCCTCCAGCAGAGGAGTTCCTGCTGGCTGACAGAGCAGTTAATCCAGGCAGAGGGGAGCAGCGCCAAACAACTGCAGAAAATTGCAAGCGTTGAGTATGCCACTTCTCATCACAAAAATAGGCTCTGTAGCTTTACCAATCTGTTGGTAGAGGAATGACTGCACATTATTGCTAATGACAGGCCTGAACTGGGAAGAAAAGGATGAATAAAAGGCAAGAGGAAAAGTGCAGTCGTGGTGGTGTTTGGGTGGAGGGGTGGGGGCGATCTTGCACCATTGCACGCCCAAACAAAAACAAAACTTAACCTGACATTCCTGCGTAATTAACACATCTCTTACATCTGGCACGTTTGTCTTGACCAACTGGGACTTCCGTACAGGACCAAGGGGGCTTTCAAAGCAGTCGAGGGCAACCCATTCACATCTGTGATCGCTAAGGCGCCGCAGCACGGCCATGAGAGCAGTTAGACTGTAACACTCTGCAGGCATTGTTTTCAATGCACTGACATTTAAATTGTGATCCCACTTGCCCTCTGGAGGGGACAGACTTCGGTGAAGAAACAAGCGAGGAGAAGGAGGTGTTCAGGGAGCAGAAATGAAACAAGTGAACAGAGATTTTTGATTTCATAGTTGCAGATCTTTAAAAAGCATGCAAAAAAAAAGAAAGAAAAAGAAAAAAAATCAGCCCAATAAAAAGATGTTATCTGATTTAGCTTGTTCTAGCTGTGTTCTAAAATCAGCTTTTTCTCATTCTAATTCAGATGTACATAACAACTGCTAAATAATAACTTAATACTTATATTTCCATTAAATTAACTTGGCACACTCAGTTTTGCAGGTAAACAATAAACCTAAAAACATAATGATACACGTCACCTTTTATTCAAACTTATTGCCCTCTTATGTCTGTAGCTTTAAAACTAGATTTCCCCTGAAAGGAACATTTAATCAGTGAATAATGAAACTCAGCAGCGCAGCAGTTTCTTCTCCTCTCGTCTTGTCGGTGTGCGGGAAAGATCCTGAGAGGACAAACTGTGCATAAGATGCTTTCATTTGTCAGGACACTTTGGCATTTTTGTGTTAACAATTAACTAACAATAACAACTCACTTTGATGCTAACCAGGGTGGAAACGGGGTCACGACCTTTAACAGCCGCCCTGCTTCGCTGTACCCACAGATCTCTCACACACACACACACATACACACACACACACACACACACACACACACACACACACAATTATTAGACAAATTAACTTACGAGTGTT
>VUQS01076284.1:23599-33784 GCA_015108495.1 Heterochromis multidens
AAAAATATAAAAAAAAAAAAAAAAAAAAAAATGCATCTCAAGCATATTTATCACTTAAAGAATCCAAACATAGGATCCCCTACTCTCAAAAAATATTTTCAAGATAGTGTTAAAAAATTTGAAAATTTGCAAACAGTGTAGAGAAATGAGGCTCCACTGCCAATGACAGAAACAAAGGTCAAATAATCACAAGGCTTTACTTTGAATGGTGACGTTCTCAGGTGACAGAAACCCATCTTGCATTTGTCGTCTGCTCTTGATTTAAGCTGCTGTTTTTGTCATATTTAATCCACTATTTTCAATATTCAGTATTTTTATTGCACTACATGTATTTGACCGTTTTAGTTATTAACTACTTTTCTGTTTAACAGTACAAATTTGTAGGATTTTACATGAAATAAAACACAAAATAAAATACACTGATCAGATCAACTAACACTGTCAGTATTTTTCAATATCTTTCCTGCCCTTTACTCAGCTTAAGAATTGTGCTTTCTGATTACTTTTAAGTTTGAGTTTAACATTACAACTTGGTAAGATTTTACATTAAATAAAATAATAGAATAAAATACACTGAACAAAACAAGTAACATTTCCCATAATTTTACTGGCCTACACATATTTATCACTGTAGATATCACACATCAGTGTTTGTGTTGTGACTGAATAATCTGTTGTTTCACTAGAACTGTTTTTTCTGATGTCACAACTTTGCAACTATGGGGAAAAGACTGTATATGGAAGATGGTGGCCTTCAGGGCTTTCTGCCAGAAAGGTCTTTTTTTAATACATGTTAATGTTCTCCAAAGGGGTTTTTCAACTCAAACCATGATCTCTTCCTACACATAACTATTGTTTTAATCAAGCACGAAGTGAAAACAAAAACAAACAAAACAAATTAGCTTTAAATGCAAGAATAATAAATCCCCAAAACTTTATATTTACTTTTAGTTTCACATGGGGCACAAACCTCAGTATTGTGGTTGAAAGTTCTGTGTTTGATCCTTTAATTTCCACAGCCTTATCTTTTTCTGTTTCGCGCCGCTTCTTCCACAACAGGAGGCTTATTTTTTCCTGAATTGCAACTTTATGTAAATTTAAAAAGCGACCTTCCCAGTAAACTTCTGACATGGCTTCATTTAAATTAGTGTGTAAATCAATGACCATTAACCATCCCACAGCTTTCTGGAGGGGCCCAATGCCAAGGTTGTGAACATGTGTACTAACCTCTTACTAAATATCCAATATTGTAGCAGCACCTCGAGAAACTGCAACAGTAAAAGTCAATTCTAAAACACATATCACAATGCTGTACATATATATTAAATTTCAGATTTTTTTAGATGTGGTTAAAAAAAAATCACCATAACAGTATTAT
Organism: Heterochromis multidens; assembly: GCA_015108495.1. Lineage (NCBI taxonomy): Eukaryota > Metazoa > Chordata > Actinopteri > Cichliformes > Cichlidae > Heterochromis > Heterochromis multidens. The sequence goes on from VUQS01076284.1 coordinate 24,978, forward strand.
TGCAATAATATCAATAATCCTCTCTTTCAGATTAATCTAGAACTTTTGTTTATTGTGTGTGTAACTGAATTGAAAATACAAGTGCATGAAGGGGGTATGAAAGCATGTAACTATAACTGGTAAAATACAAAAGTATATAAAAAATTACATAATTGCACAAAATCTTTTAGGTTGTTATCACATGTGCATTACTGACACAATATTAATATTTGATTTTTAAATATCCTGGTTATTGTCAATACATAGTTATCATGGTTATCACCCCTACTTTGAAGAGTAGTTAATGTAACTATTTTTGCTAATATCCTCTCTGTTGGTAAAAATCTGCACATATTTCTTGTATCTCTGCATTTGGTGGACTTAAAAGCATCTTCTCTATAGTCAGGCATTTTTTTGACTCCATCTAGTGGCACAGACTTGCTGTTGCTTAACATTTTTCCACTCTTGACACTGGCCATCTGACTACAGATTTAAGAACAAAGTCCAACCTTGTGAGGCAGTAAAAGTAAACACTTTGATGTAGCTCTCCTCACTGAGCACATTTTGTGTTTTCACTTCTTGTGTGCAGTAAATTTAACCACAGCCACACCTGCTCCGGACAGTAAAGAGAGTCTGACTGCTTGGGAGCACTTTTTGCGTTAATACAGTTTTAATGGTGTTGACTTTGGCCTGGTTTTAATTAATGACTTGGCGAAAGCTGTGGGAGGAGTCCAGGAGCTGTTAAAAAACTAGTTCATGATCTGTGTGGTGCTGGATTTGACTTTAAAGTAGGACAATGTCAAGCAGGAAACCAAAAAGAAACCATGTTTAGTGGTCACCACACAAACTGTCACAACGCAGGTGGGAGAGGAACACATTACAAAGTAGGTTTTCCACAGTAACTGTATTGCAAAAGTAAACAAGGCGGACAATCATATCATTCAACAACAATATGTTTGTTCCTCGGAGTTGAGTTTGCCATTTCTCCATGTCTTAGAAAAGTGAGCTATGACCTCAAACAGAATCGTCTAAATACAGAAAAATATATTTCAGGTCAAAAAGGATTGTAAATACTTAGTAGTACTGTGAAGAACAGTAAGGGAAGACAGCTACAACAGGTATCATTCACTGTCCTGGCACAGTGGATGCATTTAATAGGTCGGACATACAAAAATAAACCACAACAAAGCAACACACGTATTGTACAAAATAAAAACCTGAAAAGATGTCCTCGCAGACAGTTTGATCAGAGTGTTTCGGAGATGACGTTAAAACACCGCTGCTCAGGAGGAGCGCACACTGAAACCATGTTCAAAACGTCCTGACCAAAATAAAGTGAAAAGAAAAGAAGGGTGTGATGGAGGCGTGGCCGCAGCTGCTTCAAACTCTAATATTACCAATAGTAATAATAATTATGTCACATTGGAAATGGTTGGAGACAGGATGGAGATAAAAAAAAAAAATGTTTGCTAACGTAGATTCTAGTGTGTCAAATGTTCGTGATGCCCCCCAAATACACACATCTAAAAAACAAACAAACAAAAAAAAGTAAAGGGTCATTTCACAACTTGATGAAATATTCAAAAACAAAAAAAAAGAAAAAAAACTCTTTAGAATTGTACAAGTATAAAAAAGCTACAAACATTAATAAATTACATCACTGACACATAAACACTTCACAAGGTGCTAGTAAAATAACTCCAAAACCCTTCAGGATACTAGAACTCGAACAAGAGGCTGGTCATAGAAACTTTAAGTGTTGCGTCTTCTTTTTTTTTTTCCTTTTATGTAATTTTCCCTCAAAGCTTCGTCTCTTGTTCAGACAGAATCACAATACAATTAGCTTTGTGTATGTAAGGCCATATGACAATAAAATGTTTTGTGTCTTCAGTTGTTTTCCAGGCAACACCTTTAAATCTAATGACAACATAAGAATAATAATAATAATAATAATAATAATAATAATAATAATAAAAGTGAATCTGTTATTAAAAAAAATACAAATAAAAATTAAAAATTAGGACTATAGTGTATATCCATATATATAGTTTTATTCATTTATTCTTATTAGCAAAACTGGTAAAAATGTTGAATGAAGCCTTAAGGGGAAAGGATACAAAAAGTAGTAATTTAAAAGGCTATGTACAAGCTACATTCTATATACTGTGATGTGTGAAGCTATAAAAATGCAGAGATGAGCCTATGTTGTCGGTGCTGCCTGGGAAAGCAAAAGAAGAGGGAAAGTATCCCCATGTAACTGCAGATATGACATGGATGAGGCTTATCATTGGCTACAGGTCCCGCGTAGTGTCAGAAATCCTATGGCCAATCCTCCTCCATCCGTCTGTGTTTGACTATGAGAAACATGTGGACAGCGCTGCCTGTGATTTGCTTTTTGTGCTTTATAGTCGCTCCTCATTTCCGATCCATGGCTCGGCACGAATGAATGAAGGTCCCGGCTGATAGTGCTCTGCGAGTGCTAATATAAAGACATAAACACTCAAATTGATTCCGATCAAAAACAAGAATGTTGGGAAGGGAGGAGGTGATTTTTCCCATTTAGGTGTGGCAATGATAAGCTGCATCCATTTAGTAGGAATTAACCCCCACCCTCAAAAACAAAACAACAAACCAAAAACCCCGACCCAAGCGCACATGCAACTGAATACATGCAAGGGATACTTTCACAAATCTTGGAATGACTGCAATGTAATTCTACTTCATGTTTTAGCAACCCCTGATAAACTCACAGCTGTAGTAAAATGAGACATGTTCTCTTAAAAAATATTTATAGTAGGTTCTGTACACTTTAATATCTGAAAGTTATAAAGTATAAGTAGAGGCAAAAACCTATTTGAGTGATGTTCTTCTTAGAAATTGAAAAATGCATGATTTTCTTCTTCTCCCATCTCGTTTCAGTCTTTTTTCTATTTTCCATGTCGTTGGCTTTAATCAGTGAACGGGGGGTGAGGTTGGGATGGGACCCAGCTCATGAATTCCCAGTCCTATGACAGTCCACTGCATGCTACAGAAGGAGCTTTCCATTTCGATGGATCTTTAAAATCTTTCCAAGTCTCTGTTTGGCTGTTGCCATGCCTTTCTTTAGCCGCTTAGCTGTGGGAAAGACAAGAAAAGACAGGATGTCAAGCCAGCCCAGAACTAATGAAACAAAAAAAATACGTCCTGAAGCATGCCCTGTTCACATCAACATTTGCTAGCTAGTGGCCTTGCTCTTCCCTGTCTTTATGCTGGAGCATTGCTATGTTACTTGGCCCAATACTGCCACCAAATAATGAGGGGAATGAATGAGGGAACAGATTTTGTGTCTTGCATGCTCCTGTAAGGGCCCACTTATAAAAACATTACTCATACCAACAGAGGTCAGCAGCTCCACAGTGCCACAGTGCCAACTGGCTGTAACAGAACTTAAAAGAATAAGACTTTACGCGACTCTTTTGGTTGCCTCTAACAGACCGTGGAGGGACTTACACTCACTGGACACTTTATTAGGTACACCTGTTCGACTACTTAATGCAAATATCTAATTAGCCAATCACATGGCACCAACTCGAGGTCAAGATGACCTGCTGAAGTTCAATCCCAATATCAGAATGGGAAAGAAAGGTGATTTAAGTGACTTTGAGTGACGTATGGTTGTTGGTGTCCACTGAGAATGGTGGAGAATGGTTTGAGCTGACAGGAAGGCAACAGTAACTCGAATAACCACTCATTACAGTGAAGGTATGCAGAAGAGCATCTCTGAACGCACATCATGTCAAACCTTGAAACAGATGGGTTATAGCAGCAGAAGACCACCTGTGACCTAAGAACAACCGAGGCTACACTTCACAGGGTCTCACCAAACGCTGCCTGGCCTGATGAGTCTCAGTTTCTCCTGCGGCCTGGTCGTGTCAGAATTGGGCATAAACAGCACGAAAGCCTGGATCCATCCTGCCTTGTATCAGTGGTTCAGGCTGCTGGTGGTGGTGGTGGTGGTGTAGGAATGTTTCGAACACCTTGTTGAATCTATGCCACAAAGAATTAAGGAAGTTCTGGAGGCAAAACGGGATCTACCCCGGTACTAGCAAGGTGTACCTAACAAAGTGGCTGGTGATATTGTCACCCCTGAGTGCCTTGCTTAGATCCCTCTATTTGCAACAGGTGGGAACAGTGAGGTACACTGGATAACGCCAGCTTAGAAATGGAGTCCAGTAATCACTGATGTCCTATTATTATATTAAACGTGACATTAGGCAGCATACAAACTAAGATTAGGTATCTAAAGAATCAGCTGGGATTCTGTTGTAGCAGAGCTCAGACCTCAGCTTTCTTTCTCAGCTAGGGTGCCTGCTGGCTGTGTTGTCTAGTTCAGCTGCCCTCCTGGAGCTGATCTGCTCACTTAGCTGTCCATTTTCAAATGAGTTTATTGACTAACATTACAAACTATCACCAGCATATGTTGCTTTCCAACCTTATCGCTAACAAATCTGAGGAAAAACACTGCTTTGCTTTCCAGTCAAAGCGATCCATGATACTATTTTATGTATGTCATATATATCATATGTCATTGGTCAACTTGGTCAAGTCAACTTTTTTGTTATTATAATAATATTTCAGGTATACACTACATACATTGGCTTCTTATTTGTTGTAAAATACATATAAAATACAGTAGATTGTGCAAATTAACAGTGCAGCATAGCCATGTACAGTATGTATCTTCACTGTTTTGCTGAATAACGTTCCTTTAACGTCTGCGGACATAGTTATTACTACAGTTTTCTGGACATGGAGCTCTTTTAAGTTAATGCACGATTATAGCATGTTGTGTTGTCGCCAGTAGAGGGAAACAAGACAGATCATTTAAAATTCCTTTGAATAAAATGTCTGGAGTAACTAAACGTCATTTTATTTCTGACAGTAAGAACCACATGTAATGTAAAATAAAAAGCAATGCATCAACTAGTTCAGACCTAACATGATCCCTAGAAAACCTTTAAGTGCGATGCATTTCCTGGAGGAGGGAGTCACTCCCATTAAGTATCCATCATTTGCAGTTCACAACAGTTCACACAACTGTCTCTCATTATAATATTGTTGCACTTCGCATGCTCAAAGAGCAGCGGCCGCCAAACCAAACTGTTATTTGTTAATTATTATTGATTACTAGTCCGGATGAAGCTTTAGTCATGCCCATGAATTTCTAAAAAAAAAAAAGAAATGAAAAAAATCCTGGAAAGAACTTTCATTTGGCAAGATGGAAAACATTCATTTCCTTGAAAAACTGCTCAATTTAAAACCCATTAGATATTCATTCATTACTGCTCCATTACTGAAAAGCTGCTACAACAATCTCTGTGTTAAGAAGGCAAATTACTTAAATTTATTCACAGGAAGTGAAATCCTAATCCCACAGATTACTAAAGCTTTAAAGCCTTCACACACAAGATTACAAATTTTCTAATGAACAAATAGTGGTAGTTGCTCTGTGTGGCTGTGCTTAATGGGGACCTATTATGCTTTGCCTTTTTTTCTCTCCTAAACATACCGTTACATTGGTGGATGCTTATAATACTCATTGCCAAGTTTCAAATAATGAGATCAATACTTTTACAAGTGTGTGAGCCAAAAAGCTGTGTTTCACATAGCATTTCTTTGCTCTTGGCTCTGTATGATGAACAAATAGTCACAGCTGCTCTGATGGACAAAATGAGGATGGTATCACGTTGTGCATTTTGCTGAATAAAAACTCTCCTCACCTTTGGCGTCTGCTGAGCCCACACGGTCACCCTTCGCCATCCCGCTGCTGTTGGTGCTTGTGGAATTGGTGCTGTTGGGAGAGGACATGGACAGCCGTCTCTGGCTGAGGAAGACCCCCGGCGCCATGGGTTGTGGCCCTCCTGGTGACTTGACCGTTCCAGTGTTGAACTCGTGGTCTGTCAGGCTGCCGTCCTGGGAGTCCAGATTGTGCTCCGGCGAGCTACTGTCCTGAGAGATTTTCGGGGGCTCCTCCATTACTAGTGCCTTCTTTTTGGTGCTTTTCTTCTTCTTCTTGGTTTTCTGTTGTTCCTCCTTTTGACACATCATTTTTTTGCTTTAGCAAAATTATCAGGAATACTTACTGTTGTTGTGTAAGAATACAGTTAAGTAAATTACCTGATGGGAAAGCTTTGCTGCAGCTGCAGCCAGGCCCGTTTCTATGGACGCCACTCGGGCTCCATCTCTGGCTGGCCGCTCCTGCCGAGGAACTGATGGTCCTACGCGGGCTGCCATGACATCCATATTGGGATTTAGAACACATTTCTTTCATAAAACTCTGAAGTCTAGATGGTTCTTAAACAATGCCAGTGTTCACCTGTGGGGCTGTACGGAGTGTCGTCACTGCTTTTCCGTTTCTTTGATCTGGACTTGAAAACAGGATTATCCTCTTCGGACTCCAGTGAGGGGTAAACTAAAATCAAAACATGGAACAGATTATTCACATGTCATGCATGTAAGCTCATTGTTGAGAGGATGCAAAGAAAAGCTGCAATTACTTCTGTTTTCTGTAAAAAGGAGGAGGTGGCAGCATGCAGTGCAGCTGTGAAGCAGCTGTTGACTGCCAGTTCACAGTGCAGCCATTCCAATCTAGGCCTTTTAATATCTGATAATTGGATGATCAAGATAAAAAATGACCTGTTTATAAAAGCAGAAAAGAGTGCCAGTCTGTGGGGGAAGCTTCAGGATTTCAGAGCGAGAATGTTCGTGCTACGAACAACTAATTGGACTAATTAGAAGTTCAAAAAGCTTGTAAAATAACAGTTTGGAACTCGCGTTAATGGCTTATTAACAAGCTAGGAGGCTCCAAACAGCTGTGTTTGGATGGGCTTCACAGGAAAAAAAGCATGAAAAAAAAGATAAACTGGAGCAAAAAAAAACCAAAGAGACACACAAAAAGTAAACATAAGCCCGTGTCACGTACTCCTAATGAAAAGTTCAGGCCAAATTGAGAAATTAAGCCCCACATGCTGATCCATAAGGGGTCAATTTATTTTAAAAGCACCTGTTAGCAGCAGTGAGGATCAGACATGGCAGATAATTATTTTCTCATTCGTGTGCTTAAAAAAATTAAACCCTGTGACACTAGACTGAACTCACAGAGCTCTGGTCATCTGCACTGTTTTTAGCTTTGGAATAAATCACATGTCTGCACATTCGACTATTAAAAAAATGATGCTTTACAGAAAAAATTCACGTTTAAAAAAATCAGCACAATAAAATAATATCAAACCACTAAGAGTACAGAACTCAAATAAAACCCAACTATGAAGAAATAATCAAATAAAAGGCGTCCTGTGTCCTCCTCTTAAATTAGTGTTTTTTAAGACCCAAATAAATACAATTTAAGATTGAGCAATGCAGAAATTATGTTTTATATTCAGCCATTTTGAATCAGCTACACGTGGGGTATACTGCTGTTCAAAGGTCCAGCCGCCGTGTTTGAGGCTTTTCTTTATTACATAACAGTAAAGTGAATTTCTGTTAAAACAAGAAATCTAAAAGCTCTCACTGTTTAAAAGTTGGTACTGTACTGATAAGCTGGCAGCAGCTGGGCCTAAAATAGCCCACTGGAGAATTCTGTTTTATGTAATTATTACTATTATTATGTTTTTTAAAAATTAGCTGCATCCTTAACCAGCCTAATATAGGCACCTAATTAGAACTTAGGAGCTGAAGATTGTTTGGCCATGTTGCTATTATTTTATTATCATGATTCATTTTCCAGTTGCCACTGCTGATGTGATATGAAACATGGCTACACAATCATTTAATCATTTATACTTGTGCTTGCATTCACTAATTACAGCAGGCTTCATCATTCATTGAATGTGAAGGAGGAGTCTTCAGTTTTATGTGGAGATGTAAACTTTTACACTGAAAAGGAAGCATAAAGTCGTCGTGCATTGCACTGTTAAAACTGTTCACATATCATTTAAATGTTAAAGCTCCATCATGCAAAGAAGAAGACGTATGAACATGATCCAGAAACACTGCTGTCTTCTCTGGGCCAAAAATCATTAAAAATGGACCGAGGCAAAGTGGAAACTGTTCTGTGGTCAGACGAATCAAAATTTGAAATTCTCTCTGGAAAACACGACAATGCTTTCTCTGGACTAAAAAGGAGAGGGACCATCTGGCTGGATATCAGCGCTGAGTTCAACACACACACTGTTCTACACACAATACCCCATAATGACAAAGTGAAAAATGTTTGCTTGAAATGTATTAAAAATAAAAAACAAAAATATGACATGTACATAAGTATTCACAGCCTTTTCTCAATACTTTGTTGAAGCACCTTTGGCAGTAATTACAGTCTTTATAAGTATGATGCTACAAGCTTGGCACAGCTATTTTTGGGCAGTTTCTCCCATTCTTCCTTGCAGAACCTCTCAAGTTCCATCAGGTTGGATGGGGAGTGTTGGTGCACAGACATTTTCCGATCTCTCCAGAGATGTTCAATCAGGTTCAAGTCTGGGCTCTGGCTGGGTCACTCAAGGACATTCACAGAGTGGTCCTGAAACCACTCCTTTGTTATCTAGGCTGTGTGCTTAGGGTCGTCGTCCTGTTGGAAGATAAAGCTTTGCCCCAGTCCGAGGTCCAGTCCTGCTCTGAAGCAGGTTATCATCAAGGATGTCTTTGTATATTGCTGCATTCATCTTTCCCTCGACCCTGACTAGTCTCCCAGTTCCTGTTGCTGAAAAACATCCCCACAGCATGATGCTGCCACCACCATGCTTCACTGTAGGGATGGTATTGGTCAGGTGATGAGCGGTGCCTGGTTTCCT
>VUQS01076284.1:48706-62281 GCA_015108495.1 Heterochromis multidens
CACAGCATCTGCCTGTTTTTGTGACACTCCTTTGAAGTCTCCCCAGTGCCCGCTAAAAAAGACTTCAGACGCTTTCTGTCTGATTGCCTTAACGTGGCGTTGTCCTGGGATGCCCAGGCTTTTGAGGAGAGGGAGGGCGCAGGAGTCTGAGTGCACAGTGCAAACCAAAGTAAGGGGGGGAAAAAAAAAACCAAGGAGAGTAATGAGGATGTGCAATAGCTGGGGAATACATGCAATACAGGTAAGGAAATGTGAAACACTGCAGTTCATCTTAGATCCACCTACACTTAACTACAATGCTCTTTGCTCATTGCTTGTAATTTGTGTAAAATTATTATAATATGCCTGAAAGGTGTTTTTTTTTTTATGTATGTTGCTATTTAGAGTATTTGATCTATATGAATATAGCTAACTAAAGTAGCTATAAGGATATAAGGCCCATTTAAATTTAAATTCCTCCCTCCTTATTTCTTGCAGATAATCTCCATCATCCCAAATATGTGATGTAGGTTTGACAGAACAGTAGGCTTATCTTCTCCTTTTGACATCTCCCAAACTCTTGAGATGCAGCTTCACAGCATGTGTCAGACCAGTCTATTTCTGGTGTTTCATGAGCCGTGGGGGGTTGTACTTATTAGCATTCTTACTATGTAATGTTGACTCTCACTGGTAGCACTATTAAAATGCTCTTCTGGGCAAAGTCAAGGCTGAGCTCTCGAAAGAGGTCAAGAGAGGGGTCAGGGCTTCATCGCAACCCCCACCCACATCCACACAGAAGAAAACAGAAACATTTAAGTATGTTTGTGAAACTTTGCATGGACATATATACATACACATACAGATGTACATGCATAGTTGCTGTATTATCTCTCTGTGTATTGCAGCTTTCTGTATGATTGTATTTTACAGCATAAAACCATATGCATCATGGTTCAACTGTGTATCTTGGAGACTCAGGGAAACAGGAATGAATTAAAAAATCAGCTTTAATGCTCTTAGCTCAAAGGAGTACACAAAGTCTGAAACATTTATAGAGCACAGAGTCCGAATATCAGAAATCTCAGGAAACACAGGGCAAGGTGACACACAGTAATGAGGGACGACACGACAAAGAACAAGGGGAGACTTAGACAATAGATAGATAGATCAGGAGGAAGTTAAACTTGACACAAGACACAGAACAACCGCGAAGAAAATAAAACGGGACATAAGACACAACTAAATGGGAAACCAAGACCAACTTGGCGGCAGATGGCTGCCCCTACCTGATCCTTGTTCTGCCAGAGCTTTCTTCCTGTTAAAAGGGAGTTTTTCCTTTCCACTGTCACCAAGTGCTTGCTCATAGGGAGTTGTCTGATTGTTGGGGTTTTCTCTGTATTATATAAGGGGTTTTGCCTTACAATATGACGCACCTTGAGGTGGCTGCTGAACTGAAATGAACTGGACACAGGAGACACTCAAAGACAAAAACACAGAATAGAACAGAATGGAGCACAAAAGGGAACAAACTAAATACTGCCTAACCAAGATACACAGAGACCACTGAAAGATATAAATCACATCAAGGAAAAATATAAACAATACAGCCAATGTTACAAAAGAAGCAAGGAACAAAACTCAAACACAAATGATTCTCAAAACCAAAAGGAATCATGAACCCACAAAAAACTCAAAACCCTGGGTCCAGTACCCAGGGACCATGACAATACAGATGTATTATGTTTCTCCTTAACATGCGATCCTTAGAGAACAAAAACGCAATAGAATCTATACTTTAAAGTGGGCTTATTTTGCTTTTCCTTTTTTTCTGTGATATATAGATATACAGTAGATATATAGTGTTACAATGGTGGATGTTCATAATGAACATGGCCAAAGTTTCAAATAATGATCAAATGTGTAAGTAATCCCTAAGAGCAAAAATCTCAGGCTTTAGACTGCTCTGAATGCTTGGATTCTGATAGTTTTTTCCTATTCTTGTGTCTATATGATGCTAAAGAGAGTGAATATCATTAATATTGTCATCTCAGGCACCCAGCAGTCCCACTCAGCTGCTGTTCTAATAGCCTGTTTGGAAAGGGCAGCCAGTCAGAAGTTGGATTAAAGGGAGATCAGCTAAAATGGTTTGTTTCACACAGTGAATGGACAAAGGGGCTGCACACAGGCACACTATAAGATAAATAAGGATTAGTTTGAACTGTGAATCCAAATTACTATAGAGGAGGTCAAAAATTGAAAAAATGTGCAACATAATAGTTCCACTTTAAAAAGAAAATCCTTCCACACATAGAAAAAAAAATCTGCTGGACATTACTTAATTCAATACGTTTCTTTTTATCTCTGTCCAGACAATTGCAGATTTGGAGGCCCAGTTGTCAGATCTACGTGAGGAAATCAAGCAGGCCCATGCCCAGCATAAACAACAGCTGGCTGAGATGGCATTGCTCCAGGAGGAGGAAAAGCAAAGAGCAACCCTGGACAAGCAGGCATCCCTGGACCAGCTCCGCACTGAGATGGAACGAATTCGCAGTGACCTCGAGAGAAACCACCAGCAGGAGAAGGATGTTGCTCATGAGAAAGTGAGTCTAGGATAGGGCAGAAAGTGTCAGATATGGTTTGCTTTTAACTCTCTTTTGACTGGGTGAATGAATACTGGAATGCCTGGTTAAATTTAGAATAGTAAAGGCTAAAAAAGTGCGGGGAATCTGCATGTTTCCAAAAGTCAAAGAGGTAAATATCCTTTTTTATGAAAGTTGCCTGTGAAAACAACAAAAGGAGCAACAAAACATCTCTATTAAATTAAACAGTGAATTTGAGAAAAAGGGGCTGAGCTGAAGAGGTTGTGTACCTGCATAAAGGAGAGGGTTTTTGTAGAGGCCTTGTGCTTGGAAACAGTTCCTGGAGTCAGGAAAGATGACATGCAGAAGCTTTGTTTGGCAGGCTGAGTGTTACAAACTGAGTGGTTCTCATTTTCACAAGTGACCCTGCAGCTGTTAGATCTACTGAGACAGATTTGTTACTCTAGTAATGTTTTTTTTGTAACAGTGAAGTCTTTAAAACCTTTGGTAGGTAACATTTACCTCATATTCTACTGTCAGTATATCCATTTTATACAAGAACTGTACGTTTTCTGCAGCATCACGTCTGCACGTTATACAAAGTTGCCCTTTCATAACAGGAGATGATTCACTTCAAACACGTTCTCACTACTGCAGAGTAGTTTGGTTGAGGTGAGGGTACTGCCTGGGCAGAATGTGCAGGAGGCAGGACACGTGACGCCCACTCGCTTTCTGTGAATTCTCGTTCTATTCTCACAGGCGCAATCTGACATCACAGACTTTGAACTAGAAAGCTGGCATGTTGAAAACTGTTTAATGCCCAATCGGACTGCCTGTACCTGTGTCAGGTAATGTCTAGAAAAGTTTGTGGCTGCAGCGCCTGTGTGAAACTGGTTTAAAGGTCGGGGCATTTATCTAAGAATATGAAGTGGTCAGTGTATTTGACACTACGGACAGATTTTCCTTAACTGTTTTGTCATTAACACCAAAGAAAACCCACCGAACATACTTAAACAGAAAGTTGAGCAATAGTGCTGCCATTTGTACTTTTGGGTCTTTTGGGTAACCCACTTATCATCATGGAATATACTGTTTTGAAATGTGCAAGGTCAGTTGTAGAGAGAAAACCACAGCCCAGTAGAGCCATTATCCAGCATTGCTTTTTGCTATCTTAGCAAACCAGGAAGTACTTCAATTAAATCCTCAGAGCTTCAGTATCTGTCTTCTTTTCTTGCTTTCTTGCTTTCCCACTTTCTCTCTGTCGTATTCGCTCCTCTCGCCACCTTAGAAACTGGACCCACAGTTGCGAAATCACCCATAATCTTGTGCTGGCCTAGCAGGAAGTTGACCTAAGGTGGTGTTGATCATATACTAATCCCTACTGCAGGGCCCATCAAAGAGAGCATTTTTCATTAAACACCATCCCACACCAGCTGTGCAGCATTAGCCCCGGAATGCAGGGACCTCCAAAGCACCCAGGCGGCCATTTTGGCTCCATATGGCACACAGAATCAGTAGTACTGAAGTGAGAAAGATCAGAGAAAGAAAGTGTGTTTGTTACAGGGTAATCCTTATTTGAAGAACTCATGCTATTTACTATCAGTCCCTTTTGGATATGTGAAGGCTGTTTTTCAGCTAAAAGTTATTTTATCTTTTAGGCCTACTTTAATTCCTCTGTGTCTTTGGCCTTTTATGTACGCAAGGAAAAAAAATGACCCACAGTTGCTGGGCAGTCTGGAGTGCATTCAAAGCAGTGTTGAACTCAGACAGATAACACTATCAGCAATGTGCTAGTTTCACTTTTATGAAGAGATTAATGATTTCTCCATCCTTTTTGTCAGCTCAAAGTTGATTCTTCAAAAAAAAAATCCCTCACCAAAAGTTGAACATCTTACTTTACCGCTTTTTTTTTTTGTACTTTCTTATCTGTCTCCAAGTTTGACTTCGCAGTGGGCAAGGAAAACTTTTACTATTTCTTGCGCCCTATTTCTTTTTTTTCTTCTTTTTTCTTTTTTTTTCTCTTCCACATGCAATTGAAGTCAGGCAGACCTCAGATCCATATTGACTCGCTCGCCCTGTTTTGTAAGCTGAAAATTTCTCATTCTTTTGATGCAGACAGAAATGCTGTCCTCTGCAGTCCACCATGCTCTTGGAAGCAGAGGCTGAGCAGGCCAGCTTTCCCTCCTTTTTTTTTTTTTTCTTTAAATATTTTTTTAATATTTTTTTTAACCCATCTCCCAGATCCTGGAAAAAAAAAAGGCAAGAGAAATCCATTAAATCCATGAATGGATTCTCATCAAAGACGCGTACGTTTAAGGGAGAGACAGAAAGGGAGAGCGAGGGATGCAGCAGGATTGGGGGGGAGGTGTGTTCTGGGAGTAGACAGTCAAAGCTTTTAGAATGAAATGATGAGAAGCAGGAAATCAGAGGAGATAAGATCAGACGTTGAGAGTTCAATGCATTTGATCACCAAAAAGGAAGGAGAGAAGGAAAAGTGATGGAAGCAGGCTCAGGAAAAGGTGTGTGGAGGTGTGTTAGACTGGTTGCTATTGAAGCTTATCTTTGTTAGTGTGTGTGTGTTTGTGTTTCGCACGTGCACATGCCCATGCCCGTGCGGTTAAGAGTGAACACACACAGCCCCAGACCTCTCAATCTCTATTCTGCACTGAGGGGCCTGTGAAGCTGCCTCTGTGCCTGATAAAGACACCTCATCTCTGGGCTACAGTGAGCATGAATCCTGGCTCTTACCCACACCACCACCTTATCTAACTTTTTTATTCTACGCTACACCTCCACCCTCCATCTCTCTCTCTTTCTCTCTCTCTGTCTTCACCCATATCCTCAACCCTTCCTTCAAGCTGTGGCAAGGCTCATAATATTAGGGTTTTCTATAAACAGATGGTCTTAACCAGAAACCTGGTCTATGCAGTGTAGAAGCACTGTTTCTTACCACATACACATGAACAACTTCTTCATACTCACTTGCATATTAAACCTGCCATAAATGTTGCCATAAGACAGTCAGTCTGATATCAGGCTGCAATTGAATAGGGTCAGTTGGCAATTACATGGAATCTGTTTCTGATAATACAGAAATTAACAGTGATAAATTGTCAAAAATCACAAATTTTTTGCTGTCTACATAGACAGAAATTCACATTTAACAGAAATTGACGTTTTAATTATTATATTTGCGCTCAGCAATCTTCCTGTTCTATAGGAATATAACCAGAATACAACCAGCTGGCAGCCAGTTGAGTCGATTCCCCTCGAGTTGTGCTCATTGACAAAGACTCATTCAGACTGATGGCAACATTTGGCAATTTGTTTGCATTTATAAATTAGAAAGCAATTAGTCCAAGTCATTCTGCAACTGTTTTCAGAAAGGTTGCCTCCTACCAGGCGAGATGAGCCCTCTTGTTCATAGTATTCTCAAAGTATTTTAATTTATTCAATAAAATATCGATATTTAGTGTCCCTGCGTTGATACAGTATTGCCACTCAAAATATTGCAATACTATGCTGTTTCTATTTTTTTTTCTCCCCCACTTTTAGTGCTTAATGGGGATATGAACTTTGAAGTTTGGTTAGTGGAGAAAAGGTCTTTGTCAAACCTCTTCAACTCACACAACTGTATTATATTCACACCTTGCTTGCCAATACAAGAGATCTGAGATAATGAAAGACAAAAGCTCAGGAGGCCTCAGGTTTGATAGAAATAGAAACGTCTGGAACCTTGAATTCATATTTACTCTTAGTCTGACAAGTACAGCTCCTTGAACTGCTAGAAGAGATTAGATGTGTGAATTTTATCTGATATGATTGTGTGGACCTGGGTATATCTGTATGAGTGTGTGCCAGTAGAACTGAGAGCACGCATACATATAGGGACTTAATGAGTTTGCATGTTGCACCTGTATTGCATACACTATCTTCTTCATTTCTATGTATTTTAGTTGTTGGTGTAACTGTTACCACACATGTACATTAAAAATGAAACAAAAAAAACAACTTTCAGATGATTCCTTGGGTGAGGAGTAGTAAAGGGATGTGTGTGCATGCACACGCACACCTACAGTTTCTCTGTAGGTGTGCGTGTGCATGTGCATGCCTACTTGCACCTCAGATCAAAGGAACGGGGCATTTCATCAAAAACTAACCAAGTGTGACAAAATTACCTGGAGGCAAAGTCAGCCAATGAGAAAGCAGCTTTTTGGCATGCAGTAGCCAACCACTGCTTCCTGTTTCACTGCACCAGTTTCCCTCTGGCTGTGCCCCATGTGACGTCCATGACATGAAAGGCACTACAGAGTTCAGTCATCCTCTGACACAGACACACACAGGCTGGGCATCAGACAGCTACAGCATGGAGGCCTGTGCCTTCCAATTGGTCTCTTTTGTTTTGTTTTGTTCTGTTTGCCTTAAGGAGGTTTTCACCTTAAACATGAGAGTTTTGCCTCTGAAAGCTACCTAGCCTCAGAACATAATTGATTATGTGCCCTAGCTGGAACTGGAGCTTTCTTTTGTGTGTTTTCACTTATTAGCATGATGCTACAAATGTATAGGGCTTTTACAGTCATGAGAAAAAGAAAGTGCACCCTGTTTCAGTTCCAAGGTTTTAGATATCAAGACATAAAAAAAAAAAAAATCATCTGGTCCTTAGCAGGTTCTAAAATCATTTAAATACCTCAGGAGAACAGCAACACAGGTTTATTTAACAAAAGCTGAGCGAAAATGCAGAAGCTGAAACTAAGCACACCCTGTGATTCAGTAGATTGTAGAACCTTTAGCAGCAATAATTTGAAGTAATCATTTTCTGTGTGACTTTATCAGACTCTCACATCTTTATGGAGGAATTTTGACCGACTCTTCTTTACACCGTTACTTCAGTTCATTGAGGTTTGTGTGCATTTGGTTATGTGCATCTCTCTTAAAATCCTGTCATAGCATTTCAATCGGATTGAGGTTGCATGACCCAGTTTGGGCCAAGCTTTAGCCGTTTGGTATACAGAGGAGTTCATGGTCGACTCAGTGGCTGCAAGTTGCCCAGGTCCTGTGGCTGCAAAACAAGCCCAAATTATCAGCCCTCCACCACCGTGCTTGGCAGTTGGTATGAGGTGTTTGTGCTGATATGCTGTGTTTAGCAATGTGCATTATAGCCAAACATCTCCACTTTAGTCGCATCTCTCCAAAGGACATTGTTTCAGAAGTCTTGTGGTTTGTTCAGATGCAACTTTGCAAACATAAGCCGTGGTGCTTTATGTCCTTTTTAGAGAGAAGAGGGTTTCTCCTGACAGCCCTACCAAAGAAGCCACACTTGTTCAGTATTTTTCTAATTGTACTGTCATTAATTTTAACATTTAACATGCTAACAGAGCCCTGCTTTTTTTTCTTAAAGTTTCTCTGACCACTGCATGACCTTGGAATTGAAAGAGAGGGTGTACATGCCATACATTTAACACTACTGATACTACAGACATTTTTTTCCCTTATATTATTGACTGCAAATAGCTTCCTGTAAACATATAAATTAACAGAATCTGATTGATCATGTGTGTCTCTGTAAAATATTGTTGGCTCTTATTTGGTAGGGATTGCTTTTTTACGCGTAAGGCAACATCAAATGTATTTGTACGAGTCGCATTTCATCTCAAAGTGAGAGTCACTGGGTTACTCCATACTGCTTATCATTAAAGAAGATAGACCTGAAGTGAATAACATAGGTATAACAACTTACCAACAAGTGCTACACTCAGCAAGCCTCCTTCAAGTTTCTACCTTACATAATGTCACCGACTGAACAGTGAAAGTAAACGAGCGAGCAAGAATTGTCTTCTGCAATTTTGCAGACATACAAAGAAAAGCTGGTGGTATAGCAGGTCTGCCTGTTGACCTTCTAAAATGCAGACCCTTTGCTTTCAGCTTCCTTCATGCTATGTTAGCTCACTTGCTAGCTGCTGCTATTATTTGATGATATAAATGTAGAATAATACAGAACTGAACTGAATAGATTCACACATTACTGATATCTGTTCCAAATATCCCAAATCTCGAGCTTCCGTTTACATATTATTTTAGCTGGAATGATGATCATATGCCATTAAGTCTTAAGAGAAGGTTTGTGAGCTAGTTTAAATCTACGCTAACTATTACAATCCCTATAAAAATGATTGTGTTTTTTTTTTTTTCTTTTTCAGTATTACATCTGGAGAACAGGGTTTCTTCAGGCCTTTGGTACTTCAGCTTGGGTGCAGACTTTGAAAACCTTTTTTAATTTGTTTGCTCCAAGGAATTCATGTGTATATAACTTTTGTTTGTTGTGCTGTGCACAACACTGACTATGCAGACTTTTATGTGGCCGTACACGCATCTGCTTTCACACAACTTTCCATGTGTGGACACATGCACCCCTGACCGAATGTGGTTTGACTGTTTGGATCCTAATGTGCCTTCAATGTGTTGCATTCCCATCCATATTTAGAGCTGTGCACTTGTGATCAGACCACCCAAGATGCTTTTAGTACAAAACAAGCACACAGCTGATTTTCCTCATTTTCAGAGAATTTGCAACTCCAATTGGCAGCCTTTTTTCCTTCTTTTGCTTTCTTTATTTAAAAAAGTTTGTGTGAATCTTTGCGTGCCCCTTTTCCGTGTGCCTGTAGGAAATTTGCAGCTTACTGCATACAACGTGAGAAAAGAAGTCTGCTCAAACATTGCCGTTTAGCTAAAAGATGTATAATTCTTGCAAGCATGGAGCATATCTTAACAAAACAGTGAGCCACAGAATTATTCTACAGGTGGTGTTTCATAGAAATACATTTGTTATCATTCTTATTATTGGTGTGCGTACTGGGAATGGCACATACTGGTCCATAAATGCCCCTGCCTTGTTTACTGAAACCTCCAAGAAACTGAAGACAGTCGTTTGGTGCTAAAACTACAGAGACATCTTAGCATCTAAATCACGACTCAGGAAGATGTGGCAGCTGATAGTTTTTTCTAGTACATTCATTCACATTTTTTAGAACACTTAACATCCATATCAATCCATTCATTCTTTCTAGCTTTGATCCTGACCCCCCGAGACATTTACCTTCAGCCTCAGCGAGCTTACTGTTCTCTCTCTCAGCCGGAAGATGGTGGTACAAGGTTGTTGTCATTGTATTTGTCATAGCTATGTCTTGTTCTTCTCTCTTGCCTCCTGTCACTGCTGACTTATTAGGTTGGTCCTCTGCCATTTGGAGATATACCAAATCATATTATTCAGTCGGTCATGGATTAGGCAAGGAGGAGAAAAACACTGGCTGGGGGATGATCAAAGAGGGCCCACATTCACCTCACACTGACAGACTAACCGGGAGACAAAGAGATTGGGGAGGCAGAGCAAGGAATCTTGATTTTAGGGGGGGAAATGGGTAAAGTTCAGGATGTTATGTGTGGGGCATTCAGATTATTGGCTAAATTTGGATTTGCCTTCCGTTGGTATATGTTGACACCAGAGCTGCTGCACTCTACAGATTGCGTTAGCGCGTCTGTGTGTGAACATGCGTTGTGTGTTTGCGTGCATGTGCGCATGCCCAGATCTATGTGAGCTCCTCGTTTCCTCAGTGCACCATCGGGCCCGGCGGCAGAGAGAGAGAGAGAGAGAGAGAGAGAGAGAGCGAGTGAGTGAGTCACCCAGCAGATGAAAGAGTCAAAGTAAAAGCTCTGCCGTCCCAAAAAAAACATCACACAGCTCCCTCGCTCACTTTTTGAAGTCATCCAAGAGGAGGGAGGGAAGCGACACACTTTTTCAATCGCATTAAAACATGGCGTCAGGCAGCTCCCATCTTGTTGCACGCTGTAGATTACACTTTGGTTTGAAGTGGAGTTTTAAGTGGGACACCACTCTGTGTTTTTTTTGGTTTGTGGGGGGGGGGGTTAATGAATTTCCCAGTTCAACTGAAAATCATGCTGTGCTGCATCTTAACATCAGTAACATTACTGATCCAAAATAGATGTGGAGATATAAATAGACATGTACCTACTCAGAAAAGTAGAAACTGAATTTCATCACAGCTAAGTCAGATTTCAATGAATAACTGAAACGATACTGCATGTCCTTTGTTAAGTCACAGCCTAACTGTCATCTTAAGTTAAGACCAATGCCTGTGAACAGTTCACACACAAATCTGGGCACAGAAAGCATGACTGAGACACTTTCAGAATCTGATTCAGCATCTCAAGTATTCAAAGCTTCAAACTTTTTGTCCCAGCCTTAAGATGTGGGTTAGATCTTAATCCCTTTCACACTGATGGCAAAGGATATAATTGGTTTTCTGTTATAAAGAACCAGCTGGTTGACTGTATAATCACTGAACATTTGGGATATTGCGTGTGTCTGCGTATTTGATGTATGTTTATCTGCCTGTGCGTGCCCGTGATGCATTATTTCTGTGCTGTGTATGATGCAGCACTGACAGTTAGCAGCAGGGATGAAGAGAATCACTACTGACAGGCAGTGATGGCAAACTGTGAAATGGAAATAAAGCCTCTTGTCATTACAGCAGCAACTCTCTCTCGCACACGCAGATACACAGGCGAGCGCAGCAAGACAGCAATGATTACAGACAAACGAGCAAATAACATCTCCCAGCTCTCCCTCGCTAGCAGATTGAACTCAAATTGTTATGAGAGTCATGCGTGGTGAACAGAGAATCATTTTGAATGCTTACAAATACTGCTGCCACTAAAACTGAAGGCTTTGTGGAGCAATGGAGAAAAGCTTCTCTTTGAAATCGTTTTCTTTCCTTCAACAAATGAACCCCATAAATCTGCTCCCTAGTGTGCAGTATACAACATGTTGTGTGCAGGGTTAAACCACCAACAGCCATTAAGAGAACATGTTGTAACTCATTGTCATTAAAAAAAAATGTCCCCGCTTTTTACCTAACCACTTCTCAGTTTGCAGTCCACACTGTGTCCTTTCGATGTGTCGTGTGATATCATCCTTGCGTCAGCAAGTCTTGACTTTAGTTTTATGCCTTTTGTCAGAGTTCAGCTTTAGGACGATGCTGAAAACCATAATTGCTCTTTAGCAATGTGAGATGATTGGAAACACATCGCAGAAAAATGCCACATGGAAGCAATATCCTGTCCAAGATGGAAGAGATTCTGAAAATAAAAGCTTGTTTTCAGAAAAGTTGGGCTGTTTAAATGTAAATAAAAACAAATGCAATTATTTGCAAGTTATTTGAACCCAATATTTAATTTAAAAAATAATACAAAGACAACTCATTTTGAACTTGATGACAGCAATTCTTTGCAAAAAAGTTGGGACAGGGAAACACAATACTGGAAAAGTCATGTAATGCTTAAAAACCAAACAAACTGGGAAACGTCTCACAATGGATCAAGTTAGTTAGTCAGTAACATGACTGGGTAAAAGAACATCCCAGAGAGGCCGAGTCTTTTAGAAGTAAAGACAGGGAGTGGTTTACCCCTCTCTGTGAAAGACTGTTTGGGCAACATATTGCAAAGAATTTGGGAATTTCATCATCTATGGTGCATTGTATAATTAAAAGATTGAGGGAATCTGGAGAAATCTCTGTACACAAGGGACAAGGCTGAAAACCAATATTGAATGTCTGTGACCATCTGGCCCTCAGGCGGTAATTGCATTAAAAAAGACATAATTCTGTTTTGGAAATCATTGCATGGACTCAGAAACACTTATAAAAATAACTGAATATAGTTTGTCTTTCCAACTATAAGTACAAGGTGGCACAAATACAATAGAAAACTGTACTGAGGTCTGAAGAATCAAAAGCTGAAAAACTCCTAGTCAGACGGAGCATCTGACTTGTTATCAGTGCAGAGTTTAGAAGGTAGCATCCATAATGGTTTGAAGATGTTAGTATTGCATAGATAATTGTGAAAGGCATAAATGGTATAATATTCAGGGCAGCACAGTGTTGCAGTGGTTAGCACTGTTGCCCCACAGCAAGAAGGTCGTGGGGTCGAATCCACTTGCATGAATGAGTGTGAATGGTTGTCTGTCTTTCTGTGTTGGCCCTACGATAGACTGGTGACCTGTCCAGGGTGTACCTCGCCTCTTGCCCCTGACAGCTGGGATAGGCTCCAGCCCAACCACAACCCGGAATTGGATAAGCAGAAGAAAATTGGTGGAGTATATTCCAACAATATATACAGGGTTTTTTGTAGCAGCTATGCAACCATCCACACTAATGTTTTTCAGGGAGGACATTGCTTATTTCAGACTCAGCACCCGAGTGCCTTCATGGCTATCTCGGGTGACTTCAACCATGTTACCTTGGACACTACACTTCCAACCTTCACACGGTGTGTGGCCTGTCCCACCAGGGGGGAGAGAATTTTAGACCTACTGTATGCTAATGTCAAGGATGCATACAGTTCCTCCCCCCACTGGGTAGGTCAGATCATAACCTGATTCACCTCACCCCCTGCTATGTGCCTGTTGTGAAGAGGGAGCCTGTTACCACAAGGAGTATTGGGAGGTGGTCGGAGGAGGCCTTGGTGGAGCTACAGGGCTGTTTTGAGGTGACAGACTGGCAGGCACTTTGTGAGCCCCGCGGTGAAGACATCAATGGGCTTACTGAGTATATCACTGATTACATAACCTTCTGCACCGACTCGATTGTCCCAGCTCGGACTGTCCATTGTTACCCAAGGACATCAAAGCCCTCCTCAATAACAAGAAGAGGGCCTTCAGAGCGGGTAATAGAGAGGAGGTTAGAAAGGTTCAGGGATTATTGAGGGGCAAGATCAGAGAGGCTAAGGACAATTATAGGAGAAAGCTGGAGTGGAAACTCCAGCAGAACAGCATGAGAGAGGTCTGGAGCGGCATGAAGACCATCACCAGATTCAGGCCAACAGCAGAGGAGCTGAGGGCGGTGAGGACAGAGCCAACAAGTAGAATTTGTTCTTCAACAGATTCGACTCTGCAGTTAATGCTCATCCCCCTACTGACTTATCTGCAGTCAGCCTGCAATCCACA
>VUQS01076285.1:0-24444 GCA_015108495.1 Heterochromis multidens
GTTAATAATTTTTTTTAACTTATGCAGTAAATCCTTAGAAGTTAGCCAGACTATGCATTCCAGGAGAGATGATAGCTTGCAAAATGGCAAAAATGTATGAGCGTAGGTAAACTCTGGGTGAGATAACCAACGGGAATATATGTAAATGTATGCAAAAATACAACACATGTGACAAAAGGAGCATGACAACAAGATGGAGAGGATGGCACCCATTTCAAAAGCATGAGCCTGCAGAATTGAGAAACTGGACTACAACACTATGTTCAAAGGTGTGTGTCTATATCTGTGCTCGTGGTTGTTTGACAGAAGGAGCAATTTACCTGAAGCAGGACTGTGAACCTTTGAATGAAGGCATCAACCAGAACAAAAACACTGGTTTGGTCCTGGACACAGACTTTGGAGAATACCTGATAGAAATACACGTAACACAGAGACAGAAAGAGAGAGACAGGACAAAAGACACAGAGGAGGAGAGAGAGAGAGAGAAGTGGCAGTAAAGAAATAATGAGAATGTTACACTGACAGAGACATACACAACATAAGTAAATAGATAGAGAAAGAAAAAGAGGAGCACAAAAAGTCAGGCTGTCTTTCAAACAGATGAGCACCTCAGCCTTTAAGAGCCAAGTTTTTAGCTGTCACACAACTGTAAAATACATGAAAACAAAAAGCAGTCTGTCACAGTGGCAAACTGCCATCAATGCTGGCTGCAGGATAAAGGTCAGAAAATGATCTGTCATTGGCATAATTGCATCCACAGAAGTTGTGTATCAGTGGCCTGGCGATTCTCAGATTGCTTTTCACACTTCATTCATCTCTTGATGGAAAGGTAATCCTGAAGACACAAAAGTGTATAGTTGCTGCTCACAATGGAAATGGGAAGCTGAAAGAAGGAGAGACGGACTTCAGTGAATCCAAGGTGACACACAGTAGGTTGCAACAGCCTGTGACCTTAAGGAGAACCACAGAATCAGAATTTCCCAGATAAAGACAGATGAGTAGGATTAGCAAGGGCACATTAGCAAAACTTCTTTAGCTCAGTCCACAGCCTAACATGGTGCTGCCCTGCATAGCCTGTGTTAACCCTATTTTAGTGTGGCTTTTCCATGCCAGGTACTTATAAATATTTCATTTTCAACTGTTATGAAATTCCTGAACACATCTTGAGGAACATAATGCATGATGTCATGGTCCCTTTAGTTGGTCATTGGTTTCCATTAGCCATTAACAAGTAAGTATTATTGATTACAGTCAAACAGTCACTTTTGCTTTGGAAGAATTTTGCTAAGGTCTCAGTCACACAGGCAGCCTCCGGTCATTAGGGATAAATGTTTATTCCCCAACCGGTAGGCAAGTGGTTGCTGGCTGTTGCTGGGGGAAATCAGTCACACAGAGGGTGCTGCACCTAAACCCTCCTTGTGATTGCTTTGATTGCTAGCAGATTGGAAACCGGAAACTGAGACTGTTCACCTTCAAAGTAAAAGTTGTGCCTTTTGAAACACACCAGTTTCAGCAGTAAGGCACAACGTTTACTCTTCACTGTTTCACAACTGCTTTGCTAACAGTGAGTCTTTGCAGACAAGTTGGCATCTTCCATACAAACTAAGGGCAACCACAGCAATCTGCTAGCGACCAAAGCAATCTCAAGGAGGTTTGAAGTGCAGCACCACATACCACTTTGCAACCAATTTCACCTACACAGCAAGCATCCTCCTGTAACTACTCACCAAGTGGTCAGGGAATATACATTGTTCACTAGCAACTGCTGGTTGCCAGGTGGTAGCTAACACCTGAAGGGACTGGAAAGTATCTGAGTGGCAGCCATAAAAAGAGTTAAAAACTAGGGAAAGGCACTTCAGTGCCTCCTTTCTTACCTCCTTTAGCAAAAGATACACTGGACCATTCTATCTGAAAGGAAATAATGCCGTCCCAAAATTTATAGCGACACTATCCGAAAAAATGATCAACAAAACCAACTTTTGCCTGAACTAGTTAGTATACAGATGTGTTCTGAACAATCGGCTTGTTATAAAGTTGTTGCTTTGTGTGAAGCACTTTATGATGTGGGTTTAGAAGTTTAACTTCATAAATAAAGATAAGTAGCTATATTAAAATGATCAAAGTGAAGTGAACGGTGTAGTTGTCACTCAGTTTGCAGTGGTTATGCACTCATAGTTGGTGTTGCAATATTGCCAGTTTTTAGGATTATCATTAATGAATTTTCCTTCAAAGATGCCTTAATAAAAGCAAATCAAAGTGGATCATCTTTTCAGTGAGAAGAGAAAGTGAGTGGACAGCAGGTGGAGCATCATTTCCTATAGCAACCATTTCATTTTACCACTGTGACTGCTAAGCTAAATTCTTTTTACTTGGGAATGACGACGTATTATCACTGGGATGTCCACATTAATGTCTGCAAAAAAAGAAAATAAAACCAGCAAGAAAACGTGTGGTAAAGCATACATGTACTTTTTGTAGTTCAGTATGGCAGACCCACATCAACAACAGCCAGTCTCGTTATTAAGTAGCCTAGTGTGAGACCAGTTGGATTCTCTAAGGTTTTCTTTAGATCCTTATGAATCCTCCTTCACATCTTCCCTCTGACCTCCAACTATTTTCCATCGTTGTCAAGGAAAGTTACTAGGAAAAGACAGAGGAGGTCATGTTTTTGTCTATTCGACTGCAGCCCTAGTCATACATTGTTATCACGATTTCACCTCTTTTCTTAACTCCCAGCCTGCTGTGGTCATGTGACTGCTGTTCTCCCTTGCACCTAGTCTGTGGTGTCATCCTCCATTTACTCTGCTGAGACCACAATTGTTGTCATGGCCACCAACCTCATTGTTGTCGCTGTAATCTTTTCCATTATCCACCTACAATGTGAGGTGTGACCACGAACGTCTGGCTGTTTTATTTTTCGCACTTGATTTGATTTCTTGTGATGGGAGTCCAACGGTATATTTGAAATAATTAGTTACTGATGAGGGGAGGAGCTTTCTACTCAAGCCCAAGTGTAAGTAACCTCAAGGATCTAAGAGTAAAAAGCAAAGCAAACAAACAAAACAAAAAAATCCAGTAATATAAATCACATCTCAATAGCTCATGTCAATGTCACTCACATCCTCTGGTTTATTTTCTGCTTCCAAAAAAATCAGCTTCAAGAACTGGGTATTCAATAGCTGCCTAATATAGCCAATCTCTTGGCAGGTGCCATCGTAACAAGATAATCAATGTTATTCACTTCACCGGCCAGTGGACTTAATGTTGTGGCTGCACATACAGTATATTTAACAGCAAAATATGAAGGATGTGGTCTTCCATTCATTTCAGTCACAGCAAAGAATTCATGTGATCTGAAGAGAATGTGCAGGGGGAAAAGAAACAAGAAGGGGAAAGGGTCCACATCTGTGACTCTGCGTCTCTAACTGCAGATGAAAGGAAGTCGTTTGAAGTTGATGTGGTGCTATTTCTCAGATGACTCAGATTAAACACTAATGCCCATTCGGAGCAGCGCATTCATCACTTCAATGATACTTTTAGAGGCCGCTCCCATGCTCAGGCGGAAATTAACAGCACTTTGGTGCCCTGTGTGTGCATAAAGACAACTCTGGCATTCACACACAAATATGTACATGAACACAATAATGCTTAGTTCTGCTTATACACAAAGAAATGCAGACTGTGTTTTTCATCGCTTCTACAGCTAATTTAAATTCAAGGAACATAGGATTATGATTTTTTTAAACTGCGGCCCCGCGTCAGGCTCATCAAACTCATTTACCGGAGGAGGTCGAGACTCTTAAACTATGCCATTAAAACATTATGATGAATCATTTATTTACCAGGTTGATTATAATTTAAATGACAGATGATCCCTCAGACAAATTTTAATGATGATATGCTGAAAGAAAATTAGTGTATGCAGGAGAGAAGCTACTGCTAAAAAAAACAAAAAAAAGAAAGAAAAGAAAGCGGATGCTGAAAGTACAGGTGGTGGACTGAATTCTTCTTTGCTGAGTGTAAATAGAGGCCTGTGTATTCATTTGCCATGAGACAGTCTCATATACTTTACTTTGTGTTGCCATTTTGAAAGCACACACAGTGATATTGAGCCTGAACAGGGAACAGCCTTCACAAAAACAAAAGAAACAAACCCTCTTTCTACAAGCCAAATCTCCAAGTGATGGAGGTCTAAAACCACATTTCGTCATAGTGGGGGTCGCAAGAACAAAAAGATTCAATATTTTGCTTTTAAGTAAGGATATATTTTATTGATCCCCATGCAGTTGTATTTGTGTTATTAAAGTATCTCAAACATGTTGTAGGCTTTTTGATAGCAAACTTGGTATGAGGTAAGAAAGCTGTATGGAATGTGCATCAATACTATCCAACTATATTTTTGTTTCTTACATTAAATTAAAGCATGTCAATGAACTACATACAATGTGAACAGAGGCTGCAGTGTTATTTACTCGCAGGCACTTTTGTGTGGTTGGGTGCAGAGAGAAGCCTGGCCTCTAGGGGTCTCTATTGGGATGTTAAGGCTCTTGCTGATGCTTAGGAATCAAAAACACATTTCCAATGTCTACCAAATGACAGACTAAATGTATGTGTAGTACTGTATGTGTGTGCAACATAAATTTGCCCATGCATGCAACACATACAGTGCATAGCAGAGTAGTTAGCCATGCAGCTAAGTCTGAATCAGTGTAATTTGATCGGTGTGGTCCTAACCTCATGGGATAAATACCCAATAAAAGACATTTTAGAGTCTGGATAAGCATAAATCCATCCAATTTGAGGCCTAATTAAGTAGGACTTACATAGCACCCTGGGAGAGTCTGTTATAAGGGACAGAAAAATGACCGGAGGCATCAACGTCTGTGCTGTCTCAGGAGAGCACTAGATCCAATAAGGATGGAAATAAGAGAGGGGTCACTGTGGCTTACTTTAGTATGGAAGCACATCAGCAGAATAGACTGACAAACACAGCGGTGTGCTTGCACAGGCTCTAGCACAAAGACAAGGCACTATGCCGTACAGCCAAGAAAAGAGAAATGTTGACAGAGCTTCATGGGAATCAGAGATGCAGGATTAAAGCTGCACTAAGTGTTTTTTCTGCCATGTTTTGCCCCACCACAGAGAACCATAGCTGCTACTTAACCCTGAGCAGAGGTTAAAATAATACTTTTCTTTCAAGATTTAGGAGATAAAAATATATATTCCTTAAAATCCAAATGGTTTCATTTGTGTATCACTTTATATGATCAGCAGGTATTTAAATTGAGCATAGTGCACAGGGTCAAGCTCAGCCAGGAATTCCAGCAAATAAGATGATCTCAAACATCATCTGATGGCTCAGCTGACACCCTATTAAACATCCAACTGGCAAATGTCAAATGGGGAATGTTACTTAAGCTGCTTTAGCCTGCATACAGTTTCAAGCTGCTTTGCAACCCACCTCTACCCCTATGTTTTCTGAAAGTCTTACTGCTGCTCTCCCTGCCTTTTGGCGTTCTACATATATGCCCAAAAAGACAAAGAGACCCCACAACAGATAACTCCATACTGCCAAAAATAAATTATTGCAGACGGACTAACAATCAAATTTTGACTAGAGTGGTCCTGACAGAGCTGACTTCAACACAATATTTCTCATAAGCACAGCTTGTTGCTTCCACTATAAACAGCTGAGGTTTCACGCAAACATAAAGTCCAATGATAAGCGTTATCTAGTAATGATAAAAAGGTTGTGGCAAAAATGTGGCTGCTTCTGTGTGGACAAAGATATACATGAGTCACGTCATGCCACAAAACAAATTAGTCTCTGTCAAAATCCCTTCAGATGCCTTCCTGTGCATTTCCTGATTTCACAGGCAGAGCAAAGAAAAAAAAACTCCTCCTGCGATAGAGAGACAGAGAGCCATATCGGGAGGTCATCTACGCTTCAAAAGGGAGATATATTAAATTCATTCATCTCAGTCAGTGGGAGTGCCAGTACCGAGGCTTCCATGTGATGAGGGATAGAGAGATCTCCCCCTCTCATTCGGCCTGCCTGGCTCACCGCCTTCACAGGCATTGTCTGGGAAAATATCCTCTGTAACAGAGCCAATGATTAAATAAAGACAGAGAGGTGTGTGTGCATGACTGTATTTGCCTGCGTGTCTTGCATGGATGCACATGCAAAGACCACAGTGAATAGTCGAGATGCTTGAAAGTAGTTTAGGAGGAGAAGAAACAAAAGAGTAAAAAGGCTGAAAATGACAGGGAGAGAAAAAGCAGCAGAAAGGCCACCAGGAGGCCAGGGAGGAGGGAGGGGAGACTGCGGCCAGCCTCACATTCATCATGTGTCAGCACGCCACGCTCACACAAAACTTACATTCATATTCAAGATAAATCTAGCACCTTGAACACTTGCTACCATACATACACACTGTGCAGAGTCTAACCATACCAGCTAACACCTTTAAATTAAACAAACTATTCAGTGTGCGGCTGCGTGTACAAACTAATGCAGGGTATAAACTAATTTAAAGAGCTATGGCATGTTTTAACAATAAAAGAGAAGCTACAACCAGGAGCAGAGAAGTTAACTGCGAGTCTTTGCTGTTTTCATGGCGAAGCTCCAACTTTGATCAGGGATGTGGACTCTCGTTTCTCTTCGAGCCACTTAATTGGTTGGTGAGTGAGAGGCAGAGAACAGAGAAGCAGAGGTGAAGGAGACAGGGGAGAGGAGTGAAAGGGAGGTGAAGAAGGCAAAAGAAGCAACCAAAAAAAACTAACAAAGGGGAGAGACAGACAGAACTAAGTCCGAGTGAGAAAATGACGAGAAGAAATAGTTTGAGCCATTTGGAAGGTTCAACACCCAGTTTATTACCTTATACAGACCAGGTGTTGGGTGAGACAGCCAGCACAACACGAGTCTGGCTCGAGTAGAGATCATCAACATAACTCCTGATTAACCCCATCTCTTGATGGTTCCTCAAAGAAATTACAAAAAACAAACAAACAACAACCACACACATTTGTGCCCATTTTGCCAAGTTACCTAAAATTGTATATATGATTATTACACAATGCGATTATTGAACTGACTCCGTCTGTGAGGTAAACTGACTAAAGCGAGTTAAAATGTCATTTCTTCAGAAACAGACCTTCATAAATAAAAAAAAAGGTTTACTTAACTGCAATTACAGCCTGTTCTGCTGTGTTAATGTGCACTTAATACTGCGTGGGAGGGACCAATTCATCACCACAGAAACATGAGAAAAATCCTGTGTGTATGTCTGAGATGTGCTTTAAGAGCAGGAAGGTGAGAAGGACACAAATGCTACAGTCTGGCTACTGCGGTGCTGGGGACAATTTGCCAGTCCAATTTATGACTTTATTAAGCAGCTCATTCCATTTGCCACAGAGGACGCTTGCATTCCCCAGTGTATCCCTAATTCTGTGACAAAGTCAGAAATAGCAGAATCCTTTGAGGACTAATAAATAGGTTTTCAAGCTGTCGGTATTGTTGTGTTGACATTGTATCTAATGTCACTTCACCTGTTTCTTAGAATCATGTTTTTTACAGCTTTCCACTGTGGATTATTAACACTACATCCATTTAGTGCCATCTTCTATAGCACTATTTCACTGGTCCTATCGTTTCATAGCAATTTCTCCCCTTCCTCTTCCTGCATTCCTCTACCACCCAGCTCTTATTTATTTCTGAACTCTGCTGGCAGTGTTGGTGTGTTATCTCTTTATTTATTTTTGCATGTATTTACAACATAACATAAAGGGTAGAGATTGGAAAACTGCAGGTCGGGGATGAAACACGCTGCACTGCGAGCTCGGGGTATGTGTCCTGTTGCTCTGAGTTACTGGGACACACCACAGTGGCACATTTTTACTCTTGCTGATTCCTTGCTTTCTCTTCCTCATTTCATCCTCCCTCCCTCCCTTCTGCCTTCTCTCCCTGCCCTGTGACTGAACCCAGTGTGTGGACTGACTGTGATATTGGCTGTGTGGGTGACAGGCTTGCTGGTGTGATATCTGAAGGGGAGAAAAACATATCAGCGTCTCTTTACTTAACACCCTTCCACTTTCACCAGCCGTTGATGGAGGAAGGACTTAGTGGAGATAGCAGGGAATGTTTTTCATTTATTTTTCAAACGGTGGCTATCTGTCTTGGAGAGCATTTTTGAGTTTAATGTTTCCTTAAATTTCAGTGAAGAAAAAAAAACTGATGCAAAAGGTAGCAACTCTGAGTTTGAAATGCTTGGAAGTTCTGACTCGTTCTCGAACTTATAAATCCCTCCTACACATCATTATACAGACCATCCACCTGCATTTTCTATGCATAAACTGAGAAGCAACAACCAGCACCGTGATTTAATTCCTTACCTTGTGTTACCTTGCATTCCTCTGCTAGTAACTACAAAATAAAACTAAATTACCGGGCCACTCACTCATTAAAGCCTTGCAATGTGTTTCTGTCTGCAGGGTTCACTGACTCAGACATCTCGTGACGACTTAACCTAGACATCATTATGAACCACTGGCAAAAACCCGCCCTATGGGTGGTTTGTTGCCAGGCCTGCAGTGCCTTTTGAAATTCTTCATTCCGTATTTAGTGGTGAGTCAAACAAAATTCAGAATTCCAAATTTTGGTAATGCTTGAATTATGCTTCTGCAGGAAATCTATGTTGTAACTTACGACATAACCGGAAATCCCTCTTAACTCTGCACTGCAACCTTCCACATAAATTCTCTAGAAATGTAACTACACTTTGGGTCAATGCAGCCCACAGCGAGTCTGATTGGCGTGGAAGGTTACGGCGTAGGCTTAAAAGGGGTTTTCTACGGTGGCCCTGAGAGGTGAAATGCACTGCAACTTAAGAAAACACCAGCAAATAGAAAAACGCTGAAAAAGCACACAAAACACAACAGAAGTTGAATAAAACACAACGGAAATAGAAAAAAGCAAAATCTCACAAAACACAACGGAAATGTTTCTTGGGACACAATAGCATGACGGACCAGCTGTGAAAGTGACAGAAACCAAAACACGTGAAGGAGACACGCTTAAAAGAAGCAGAAGGTTCATCGGTGTTGTGAGGGAGAAAAAGATGCAGGTAATGTGTGTTTTAATCACATGATTCATAAAATACTGTAGATACATGTTTGCTGTTAGCTGTTTACTGTTAGCTTGTCACTTCCACAGCTGGTCCGTCACGCTATTGTGTCCCCAGAAACATTTCAGTTTTGTTTTGTGAGATTTTGTTTTTTTTTCTATTGCCGTTGTGTTTTATTCAACTTCCGTTGTGTTTTATGTGCTTTTGCAGCGTTTTTCTGTTTGCTGGTGCTTTCTTAAGTTGCAGTGCATTTGACCTCTCAGGGCCACCATAGATTTCACTCTGAAATATTTTCACTTTCTGAAATATAAAAACTTAATCAAAGTTAAGTTTTGAAAATGTAAAATAGTGGAACACCATCAGTCATGGACCTCAACATTATTGAAGCAGTGTGGGATCATCTGGACAGAGAACAGAACAAAAGGCAGCCAACATCCAAAGAAGAGCTTAAAGTGTATTACACCAGTATTAACTCGATGGATGTGAGTGAGTGTGTAAGTTTTGTGGTGGCTGATGTCTTTGGAAATGTGCGACAGGTTTAACGTGGCACTCACAACAAAACAACCCCATGGTGCCTTCCATAAAACGGGACATTAGAACACTACCAATAAAATAGCGTCTAGACTACGAACTCCACAAATGTAAGTTTTTCCTACTTGATGTTCATTTTTGTTGCTTTGTTTTGTTGCTGTTGAAACCGACAATTTCTCGTGAGGAGAGTACATGCTCTCACAGTTGCCCCAAGATAACAAGTGTTATTCTGATGTCGGAGTGTTCATGAACGCAGCTCTTCACTGCAAAACAGCTGTGTCAGATCATTCCATCAAGTGGAAATGACATCTGCATATTTTTAGGTTACCAGTTTTATTAATATACTCTAGGTTGCATACTTTAAAAAAAAACGGCATTTTAACAGTAATCTAAAATTCAGAAAAATCTAATGTGATTAATTCTATTAAAGAACAAAACACAACAATGGCATTCAGCGAGAAAGTTTTGCAGACATGCAGAGAGGGGGTTGCTTCTTGTCTGCGGGAGGAAGGCTCTTATTTGACACCTGAGCATTAAGAGGTGACAAAAATTTCAGTGTATTAGAAATGATGCGCGACAGCTGAACACCAAGCACTAAAATGAGAAAAGCAAAAACCCTTCATTTTAACGTCGTTCTAAAGTTCGACAAAATACAAAGAAGAGGACTTTTTTTTTTTATGACAGTGTTCTGTAAATACGTTCTGTCAATGATTCCTCCAAAGAGGACCATGTACGGATCATATGATGATGATGATGATGATGTTGCTTTGATTGCACAATCACAAAAAACGATATAGTAAATGTATAAAATACATATCAGTTGTTAGTAATCTCTTGATTGCATGATTAAAAAACCCTGGTCTGTGGGGGCTGGAAGAGCTGTTTGGATGGTCGCTCATTAAGTGCGAAGACGGGTTGAATACTAATGACATGTTAATTCTCTCTAACCTGTCAGCACATGCAGTTTTTGCACTTATAACTAACTAACTAAATACTGCAGTATTAGGTTGGACATGTTGCATTTGGAGTGTCCCTTTCAGAGCGCAACATTTTTGGAGCAAAGTATTAAAATGAATCATACAAAGGTGATATACTAAGATTAGCGGCAGACAAATTAGTCCATCAAATAATGCTGAAAGTAAGCAGGCATGACTGTGATCGTCGCCGCTATGACTGGAAATTTATTTGGAAAGTTAGCGCATAATTGGGAAGGATTGCCAATAGTTGTAATCACATCACATATTTCTGGCATATTTCTTTAGGGCAGACTACACAAGCACATACATTATTGTTGGTATCCCAGTTCTCTCTGTCTGACTTGCCCATTTGTATCACATCTAAAATGCATCTTTCTTTGACATGACCCTGCAATTAATTAACAGACGTTTAAATTTCGATTTTACTTTTTGTATAAAAACATTAGCACTGCGGTTAAATAATCGTTTTATGCTTTCATGTTCAGAAACATTAATCAGCAATAACCACAGAGTACAAGCATCAGTTTCTGTCTTCTATCTTGCTTGTTTGGTGTGCACAAACTCCGCTTTATTTGCTGCAATCAAATATCTATATCAGTGCTTTACAGAAAGGTTATGACTCTGTTATAATTATAGAACCCGTGAGCAAATTTAAAATGCATGAATAAATGAATGAACTTCCATTATCATTGTTAATGTTTATTTTTAAACAGGAAAAAATGATTAAATTAAAATTAAATTAAAACAATTAAATTAAAAACAACAGCAGCTGCTGGTAGTGAAACAGAAGCTCCTCTGGTGGGTTTTGGAGGTGAAGAGGACCTCAGGAAGAAGCTGCTGTTGATCCCTCTAAAACAGGCAGTTCAGTTTTTTGTTGATTTCAGTGTATTTTATTGTGCTGGTTGTCCAAATTGAGTTAGATGACTTTTGAATTGATTTGGAATTGTATTCAATTTCAATTCAATTTGGTTTATATAGCGGCAATTCACAGTTGTCTTATATTGTAAGGTAAAGACCCTATATAGAGAGAAACCCCAACAATCAGACGACCCCCTATGAGCAAGCAGTTGGCGACAGTGGGAAGGAAAAACTCCCTTTTAACAGGAAGAAACCTCAGACAGAACCCAGCTCAGGGAGGGGCAGCCATCTGCCGCAACTGGTTGGGGGTGAGAAAATAAAAAAATGAGAGCACAGAAAGGACAAACACACACTATGGGAGAGAGAAGACAAACATTAATGACATGCAGTAGTGGTATATAAACACACTGGGAATGAAAGACAGAAGTGGACAAAAAAGCTCAGTGCATCATGGGAAGTCCCCCAGCAGTCATAGGCTATAACAGCATAACTAAGGGATGGCTCAGGGTCACCTGAGACGTTTACCATCAGTTTAGCAGCAGGTATACCATTGCCTCGATGTCCTTCATTATTGTGTTTGTGTCGCATACAAATGACGTCATGGGACCTTGCCGTAATGACCCCACCCACATCGATGTGATACTCAATTGTAATGGAAAACAACCGAAACAGAGTCGAGTCGAATCGAGCAGAGTAGGAACTAGTGGAAAAGAGGCTATAGAGGACATCACCACAGCATCACCATAGCAGGACTCATGACAGACAACAGGGAGGAGGTTCATGGGAGTTATGGAACCAGGTTGTTATGGGAGTGATACTCACATAACAACCTGATCTTATAACAAAAAAAATAAAAGATATGATGCATGACTTCAGGAAATCAAGGTGCACTGAGCACTCTGTATACACAAGGAGCAAGTAGAAAGCATGGAGTGTTTCAAATTCCTTGGAGTATACATCTCAGCAAATCTCACACGGTCCATAAACATCTCCCATCAGGTGAAGAAGGCCCAGCAGAGACTCTGCTTCCTGAGAAAGCTCAGACAGACTGAGCTCCCACAACAACTGCTGATTGGGTTCACCACTGAGAGCATTCAGGCATACTGCTGCACCGCCTGGTGCAACAGTTGCACAGCACAAGACCAGAGAGACCTGCAGAGGGTGGTAAAAGCAGCTGAACATGTCATCAGAACCACCACACTACCACCCCTGACAGACACTGACCGATGGCACAAGAAAACCAGCTGTATCATGAGGGATTCAGCCCACCCTGGACACCATCTGTTTTCAATGTGAGTGGAGAACAGCCAAGTCTCCTCTGATAAACCTCCATCTGTGCCACTGACAACAGTTAATCTGACTCTGACTGTGAACGTTTCCATTTGTCACTTCAGTCTTTACTCCGATATACAGGAAGTTAAATCATGGCTCAAACTATTTGTTATGAAAGCATTTCTTTATTTTTTCACACCAAACTGTTTAATAAGACAAACTTTACAGAGAATTCATCAAATATAACCAATGGTTAAACATTTGCAGGATCTGAGAACACAAACTAAAAGTCAACAAGAAAACAGCTGGAGATCAATAAAAACTAACATGTGGACTTCAAGGTTACAGAAAACAAACTAAAGCTAAATTTAGCTAAAGCTAAGAGCTAACAGTAGAGGATTGAAAGCATGTTAATTAACTAATAAATTAGCTAAAAGTTTAATTAACTAAAAACCAAACTAAGAGGAAATGTGTGTCACTGTGGTCATACTCATCAACAAAACACTAGAGGCCTGGATTATGAAGCAGGATTTTGTCTTATCCAGGTAACTTCAGGGTTAACCCTGGGTTTGCTGTACTATGAAAGTGGTTCACGTCTTACCGAGGTATATTGCCATGGTAACTTATGCGTTGAAGCAGGTTACGTTCTAGATTAGAGATAAATAGGTTTGAAACCACCACCTACTGACCAACCAATTCTCCAGAGAATAGCGTCACCATTCCTGGAAGATCCCTCAGAGTTAGGAGGGTCTAAAGTTTTTCAGTAGTGTCTAATGTCTTTGTGTTTCTCTGATGAGCATCAATAATAAATATCGATTCTTAGACACAATTTTATTTCCTTGTTTTTTTTGGAAGAAAACAATTTTACAACAATTTTACTGTTCTATAAGCGTTAATATATGATCCTAAAACAGGACACCTACACTGTACTTGCTGATCTGATATCAAATTTGTACGTAGACTAAGCCTACGTTTGAATTCTGTTTTTATATTTAAGCTTTACTCTCAAACCCTTAAACAGCACAGAGGCTGCAGCTGAGTAAATAAAACTTAAAACTGTAAGGTGCAGGTTATGTTCAGAGTTTCGGTTTAAAATCAGCTGGAAGCGCCACGTTTTCACTGATTTTATTCACAGCATGTTTTAAGTGTGATATAGAGTCTCTGCTGGGCGTATACGTTTTATATGTGGAAGTTGTTAAGCCGTATCTTACTAAAACCACCAAATGAAGTGCAAACTGTGTGTTGCATTGGTTAGAAAATGTACAAATGTTTTTATACTTGATTCTAATCTGCTGCTGAGTCTCTTTTACTCTGCTGGAAGTGCAGCTGCTAGAACACAGAACCAAGAATACCTGTTCAATCAATCGGATTAATTTCACTTTGATCTGCGACTGCGATTTCCACGTCTCCTTTATCAGGCTGTGGGACAGTAAGCTTTAATGTTTAAATCGATCCAGTTTAACGTTTCAGAGCTCTAATGTGCAGCTGTCACCTTAGAAATAAACTGCAGCACTGAGAGCACACTCAGTGATAAAATTATTATTATAATTTTCTGCTGCATTAATCACGTGTCCTTTTCCAACAGTGTTGCACTTTGCTGTTATATTTTTTATGTCCTTTAGAGATTTTTGATAACCATTTTATCATCATCTGATAATGTCTCTGATTGGAGTAGCAGGCACGCTGGAGTCATATGATGCTTTTACACCCCTTTTGGGAAACAATGTGTTAACTTAGTCGGTTGATAACCAGCTTCGTGTGACCGCTTATCCTGATTGCGAGTGTTAGGGTAAGTGAATTCAGATAACCGAAAGATACCCTGCGTATGTTGAACTCACTTCATAGTACAGGACCCTGATGGCTTCAGGGTCAGGTCAGTTTATTTGCACCATTTTAAAATGAACACATTCCAAAACATTACAGCAGCCAGATGAACACATCTTTGTCATGGTCTTAAAAACCAAACTCCTCCAAGGCTCCGTTTGAAATAATTTAAACTTTCCTCTCTCTGAGTGAACTTCCTCATGAAAGCTTGTATGCTGAAACACGTCAGAGTTTTAGAGGTTAAACATGAACTTCCAAAGAATACCTCAAACAAAAACACTTTGAACCCAGGAGGCTCTCCTTCTCAAATCTGCTTTAAATCCTATTTGCTAAAGGTTTTCAAGTTTGACCCCGCAACCAGAAGCGGATCTTTCTGTCTCTTCAGAGACATTGTGATCCAGTGATGGGAGCGTTTGCGGCCCTGCATGATCCTGCTGATGTTTGCACAGAGCAGATAATGAAGTGAATGTTTTTGCACATTGGTAACAGTGAAACAGTTTATTTGTCGTGTGGGATCGTTTGTGTTGGGAGTATGAACTGAGATTCCTGAAGCTCTTGCCACACTGCTCACAGCTGTAGTTCTCTTCAATATGCGTACGTTCATGGCTGTTACGATTACTCGATTGAGAGAAGCTTTTGTCACAGTGTCTGCACTTGTATGGTTTCTCTCCTGTGTGGACTCGTTCATGCACTTTAAGCTCACCTGCCGTGGTGAAGGATGACCCACACTCGTCACAGAGGTGCTTTTTAACCCCACTGTGGAGGAGTTCATGTTGTTTTAATGCACTTCCTGTGAGGAAGCCTCTCCCACATTCTTTGCAGTAGTTCCGTTTGCGTTCACCGTGTCTATGTTGATGCTTTTTTAGGCTTCTTTGATTATTGAAAGTTTTTCCACAAAGGTCACAACAAAACACTTTCCCACCACCACAGTGTTGACAGGGTTGAGAACTGGATCCATCTGTGTCACTCTGCTTCTAAACAAAGACACAGAGACAGTGTAAGTCAGGGAATTTCTTCAACATTTTTATCTTGCACATCACCGAAAATAAAGAGCATCTCTGCCAACGTCCAATTACATTTTAATGTTTCAGCTATAACACTCAGCTTACTGGGCTACAATAACTTGTTAGAAATAAAATGATTAAATTGAGCTTTTAGATGATCTTTTATACACATCGCAATTGTGCTTAATAAAGAGTTGGCACTCCTCATATACAACAGGTAAAAAGCATTGACCCCATGGTGTGACGGGTTAACACAAAGGGAGACTGAGTTGAGTTGCAGAGGGACCGCAACATGCTTACACAGCACAAATAGATAAAGTCAAGGTGAAAATATGTGCAAAGCAAGGGTGTTCGAACATAATGTGCTAAGATATAGATAGTATAAGTAGAAATAGAGACTAGAAATTGGTGACTAATACTGATACATATTAAGAATGAGGCAGGGAGGTGTTTTTTCCTTTATCTTTACAGGGAAAGGAGCCAGACAAAGGATGAGGTCGGATGTTAAGCGGAGTATGGGAGGAGTCTGCACTACGCTGCTTCCCAGCAAAAAGACAGTATTTTGTTTTGGATGTAGTATAAAAACTATGGCACCCATTTTGGGGTTATCTTTTTTTGTGAGTGGACCGCCCATTCACGAAAGAGTCCAGCGCTGTAAACTTGTATTTTCAACTGCTTGAATTTTATTAAATCTTCATAAAATATATAGTGTGTCTCCTCAAGTTTCTTCAAGGAAGAGAACACTAAAACTACAATACTACCACCATAATACTGCAATAATACTAGTATAATACTACAGTAACACTACCGTAAATCTGCAATAACATCAGTGTAATGGTACAATGCTAAAGGCTGACTTACATGTCCTCTAAGTACAGAGGAGTTATTAGAAATTTTGCACTTTTTAATTCATGTTATTTTTTTCCAGCATTTTTGAGTAGAGAAAATATCCAAATGAAATTTTCAGGGCTGAAAAATAAATTTAAGCTCTGTTAAAAACTGCAACCAAATCAGTTTTACACCCACTCCAAGTGTCACAATCTAAAGCAGCAATCTGTTTTTGGTCAGCACCGTTATGTTTTATAACCATGGTGAATTTTACACTGGACGCCCTTCCTGACTCCTGTTCTTGAACCAGGGATCTTTCCCACATTACGCAAATATGTGAACATCACCACTATGGAGCCACCACTGTAAACCACTGTATGAAGGCTCATTTACGGAGAAATGACGATATACACCATGAAACTGCCAAAACCTTAAACAACACAGTGATAGAAATTGTTGGCACTAGAAAAGAGTAAGAGTTTAGTTTTTCGTGATCACTAAAGCAAAAATTAAAATGTGATGAATCGCCCAGCGTTGCCTTTACATTACAGTAGAACTGCTAACATGCTGACACAATTTAATGAGCAGAGTTGTTCCAAACAGTCAGGCTAAAATGACAAGATAAAAATAAAAATACAAACCTCACAGTAACTGCACTTGCAGAGCCCGTTTCTGGTGTGGATCTGTTGGTGTTCTTTCAGGTAATATGGATCTTTAAAAGCCTTATGACACAGGTCACATTTATAACGTCTCTCCTCACTGTGAGTAAATCTGTGCTTTTGTAACTGTGTGCCTGTTGCAAACTGTTTGCCACACTGATCACAGCAGTACACATCATGTCCGGTGTGAAGGCGTAGGTGTCTATTTCGGCTCGATATCCGGCTGAAAGTTTTTCCACAGAAGTCACAGCTGTATGCCTTAATTCCAGAGTGGGAAACTTGATGCTTCTGTAAGCTGCTCCTTTGAGTAAAAGCTCTGCCACACTGATCACAGCTGTACGGTTTAACGCCACTGTGGATGAGTTGGTGTGTTTTTAAATGTCCAAGCTGGGTAAAAGTCTTTCCACAGAAGTCACAGCTGAACGGTCTCTCTCCAGTGTGGATGACTAGATGTCTTTTGAGGAAAACCTTCTTAGTAAAATCCTTCCCACACTCATCACAGCTGTATTTTTTTTCTCCCTTTCTTCTGTGAGGTTTGTCGGCCTCCTGAGAGCGCTGACTTCTCGGTCCATGTTGGTCCTGCAGTGAGAGATACAAATAGAGGCAGTGAGTGAAATGTGAAACAAAATGAGTCTTCAAACTCCCTCCATTAGTACTAGTTTTAAAAAGGTTGAAGCATGGCAGCCAAATACCTTGTAGGTCTATTACCACCACCTGCTGGTAGTTGTAGCACATTACATTCAACCAAGTGTAGTTACAAAACAAAACAAAACAAAAAACTTAATGACTATTCAGCAAGTATTCAAAAATCATGCCCATCCTTAGTGCTTGTACACAAATCGTAATGTTAGCATGCAAACACACTCAAAATGGTAATAAATGTTTACCAGATCTATGTTTTACATTGATTAGTTTTGCATTTGTTTCTGCAGCAGCTGATGAAGTGCACACAGTTTTAGTGATAGTGTAACAGCGATATTCTTCTCACATTTTGTGTTGAACTCATTGTTTCCTCTGTAGTTGCTGAGCTGAGTCCAGATGGCTGAAAATGTTCCTCTGCTGCTCTGTCAGACTCTTCTCCTCCTGATAATCAGCTGGGACACAAAACAGATCTTTATTAGGCTCCACACTGCACTGAAGGGTCAGAGTGTCTCATATGTTCGTCACACAACACAAAGTACACATTTCAGCTCTCTGTCTGGTTGTACTGCAAAGTGAGGTAACTCTCTTATTCGGATATACTTCAGGAGTAACTGTGTGAGATTTCCTAAGCAGCCCTTTACTATGACAGGGCCTGAAATTCATATTTCAAAGTTTGGGGGAATGACCCCCTTAAGGGTGGATTTGGATTTACACACTTTTGTGGAATATGGGCTGGTTCTAGCGCGCTATGTTAGAGTGGGCATCTAGAAACAGTAGGTGGGC
Organism: Heterochromis multidens; assembly: GCA_015108495.1. Lineage (NCBI taxonomy): Eukaryota > Metazoa > Chordata > Actinopteri > Cichliformes > Cichlidae > Heterochromis > Heterochromis multidens. The sequence goes on from VUQS01076285.1 coordinate 18,501, forward strand.
AACTTGATTGAAACAAAGACTGAAGTTTTGAGCGGCCGACTAATAACCCACAGGTTTCTGGTTTGAGTCCCTGGTCAGATGCTGACATCTCTGAGATGACTGTTTGTGTCTGATCTCTGACAAAAAGAAGCAGAGCAAACAAAAACCTGAGCAAAGCAACATTTAGAAGATTCATTTGTTCCAGCAGTTATAGGATGGTTTGTACAGGCTGAAGAACAGCAGTCACTGCAGGAATCAACATCTGCACAGTGATTTTCTATTGGAGGAACAAAGGGAATGCAGTGAGACAGACTCTCTCCAAACCCTCAGAACAAAAGCTGTCCAGCTTTTTGTGTCTGTCAAAATGTTTTTTTTACAAATCCTGCTGGAATCAGTGTTGTTACAGCTGCAGTCAAAGCAAAATGGAAATAATCAATAGAGTCTGGAGGACTCATGGATGCAGAAACTATAACACCCGTTTGAGAAGATCTCTAGTCTCCGATGAGCATCGGTGACAGATACAGATTCCCAGCAGAGGGAACTTTATTCGTTGCTTCACTTTTTCCTGCTTCAAAAATCATAAAAATCCCAAAACGGAGCACTAAAGGCTTGAAGACTCCTTATTGAACACAAGATTTACAAGTGAGCCTACTTACCAGTTTGTTTTGCGCTTTTAAGATAACTGTACAATACCAAGATTACAGAGGAAAGATCATAAAAATACACTTCCTCTCCCTCTGTGTTTCTGTGTCACTGTTGTCCACGGTCACACCATCTACACTAGAGGACAGTTCTAGCTATCTGCTCCTGAAAAAAAAAAAATATGTGTGCATCTTGCTGTATACTGTTCAATATGTGGACTCAAGTAGAGAATTTATGGTGCCTTTAGGTGCATCTCGTGAACTCTAACAGCCACAACGGTTGTTTAAAACATTTTTATTTGCGTCTTTTAATTTTCTTTCCATTTTTGTAGCATTTTAAGCATTTTGATGCTAAAATTATAACAATATAAAAGTCTCTAAAAAATCTGCATCAAAGCAATCTCGAGATTTTTGTTCCAACAGGTCCCTTTGTGACAATTTTCATGTTTGATGAAAACCAAAGTGACACAAAACATATGTATTGCTTTACAGGCATATTCATATATTTTTAACTATTATAACCAAGTTGTTGCCAGGATACGCCACCATATTCTTACTCAAAATATCTTTGTGAAAAAGACAAACTAATTCAACCTTGTGAATGCAACCTTCTGTAATTCCTACATAAGTCATACACATTATGATATCTACATGCAATCACTGTACATCTTTAGATATTTACAGCTCCATCTCACATGTCTACAACACATCCATTATTCCATCCACCCAAACAAAGGCCAACTGGACCACTTCAACAACATGACACAGAGAGAGATATTATGATTTTAGCTTTTAATTATTAAAGAAACTGCAATAAAAAAAAGACTCTGGCAAAAAAAAAATCATTACAGAGGCACCTAGGGACATGTTTATGTTGATTTTTTTTGTAGCATCTGTTGATATAGCAGTGAACGTGATAAAATAATGACTTTAGGATATAATTTCATATTCTTAGTTAAACCAGTTGGAAACGATCACAGAAGCACATTTTACACAAGAATATTTTGGAGTTTATCAATAACAACATGACTGGATATTTTTATACCTAAAGTGCAGTGCATGCATAATGTATTGGACTTTAGTATCTAATTATTACAAAAGGTTTCATTAACCAGGTTAGGGAAATGAAAAAAACAAAAAAAACTATTTGATTTATATTTTTTTTGTAGACTTTTGAATATCTGCTGATTCAGAAGTGATTTGGAGAATATTGTGACTTCAGGGTCTAATCATTTCAAAATGCTGCAGCTATATTACTTGAAAATGATCCCAGAAGCACCTGAGGACACACTTGACTCGATTTTTTAAATGCAGTTATAACCAGATCCCACATATGATTGCATGTAGGTATCATAATGGATGTGATTCATCTAATTATTACAAAAAGAATATGGTATGGAATATAGTATGGAATATAGTATGGAATATAGCACTGCATGTGTTGTGTATTGTTTTAGTTTTAAAAACATGAAAACTATCACAAAGGGTCCTCGTGATTTGCTTAACAAAAGTTTGGAGTGGAGTTTGTGATGAAAATTAGATTTTGTTTTTTTATACTGAATTCTAAGAAGCTTTTTAATTGTTAAGCGTTTTGCATTGACTTATTTAAAAGGCTTTAAAAAAAAAGGAATAAAGTGATTAATTTTGTGGATGGATTTTCATTTGATAATAGCACCTTTTTAAAAGTTATTTACCATATTTTATGGGGAAATTAATATAAAATATCAAACACTCTGCACTTCCTGTGGTTTAAGTCATAGAATGACAGTGAAATAAAAAAATCAGTGCAATCTGATTTCTTCTTTTTTTATTTTAAGCAGTAAGAGTAAAACCTTAAGAAAAAAAAGTAAAAATGTTGAACTTTACCAGTGCTGGTCTCAGAGCTTCTGCTTCTATTGTGCCACAAAGGCCCCTTTTAAACTGTGTCACCTCTGTCTTGTACTTTGGAGGATCACCTCTTCTTCACCTTTCCTGCTCTTCTGGAGTCTCATGGATCTGCTGCCCTCTGTTGCCGCAGATGTGCATCAGTCAGCGTTCTGTTCTTAATTCCTACTGCATTCTGTGCACTTTCCACACAATAACATCTGTCTTTACAGTCACATCACTTCCTCTTTTTCTAATGTATGTTTTTCTTTTAATTTCGCAGCATTTTATTTTTGAGTATTTTAATAATCACTGTCCCTTTATACCGTTTTTGTTATTGCACTGTATTTAACTACATTTATATTATTTCATAAAAAATTATTTTGTGGAGCGTCTCCAAATGTCCACTGGATTTCATTAATCCACAGTGAACATGCAACCAACCTGTCTCATGTTCTTTATGGCTCAGTGCGTCAGAGACGGGAGCACTAACCTGTAACAGGAAACACTTCAGAAGCACTGAGAGCCTGAATTTATATCTGAGGCAGCAGCAACAGGAGGCAGCTCCTCCTCCTCCTCCTCCTCCTCTCACCTGCTTTTTAAAAATCCTTCTTATGGCCATTGTTGACGTGCTTTACCTCCTAAGCCAACACCAAACCAACCTGCTTTGCAACACATCTGCTGGAGTCCTGCTGTTGTTGAATGCGCTTGTCGGACGCGGACCAATCCACACCAGCAGTTTACAGACGCTGAGTCAGGTTGAAGCTACCGGAGGGATGCTCTGCTGTGATTGGTTCTTACGATTAGGGTAGGTTGGTCAGACAGGGATGGGAGTCTTTCAGATCTGACAAACAGGTGCTTAAATGCACCTGCCCTTTAATAAACAATTCATTTATTGTAGCCTTGGCTACTTGTGTCCACACACTGAACCGTACATAACGATGTAGATGCGCATTTTTCAGGACCGCTCCTCTCCCGTGTGTAGCTGGAGTGACTGCGGTCACTGCTGCTTGTCTTTAGCTCTTTGTCTCCTGCACTTTGTGTTTTTGTCCTGTGTGCTGTTGCTGGGATCTCTATGCTCCTCTTTTCTCTCCTCTCTCTCCCCCTCACCGCCCAGCTGCTCTCTGCAGATCATTTTAGGAGTTAAACAGAAAAGAGGCTGTAGAGGTTTGGTGCCTGCAGAAAAACAGCTGCTAAAAACAGTTTTCTGCGAGCAGACGCTCACCTTCTCTCAGCATGCTGAGCTAATGAAGACAGATTAATGTGAGCTCGGTGCTTACCTTTACCCCGGCCTACTAAACGAGAGGAACTCCGTGATGAAGCTGGAACTCTTTCCAAACACAGAAAGAGATCAGGGAGCAGAGATCCACGTGGTTAACGCTGTTCTCAGAGATGATCCAGGAGACAAGGGTGGGCGGATCGATCCAAATATCGACAGTATCGATACCAACGTTGGTACTGGTATCGGATCGAAGGTTTAGTTCGTTTCTCTTGTCCAAGTTGCTCACGTTTCATGACAAACCGGGTCTGACTGTGTAAACACCTCCTCTCATGCAGACACACTTTGCTCCGCCCCCTCCTCCCTGCTCTGCTGTGGTTTGTTGCTGTGAGGTCACGTGACTCAGCTGAGCGAGAAAGGGTACATCACGTGAACATATTTTACGGCTGTAAATGAAAACACTGCAAACAGCGACGTGTATAGGAAGGAAATTCTCTACTGTGGCAACACCACCAATTTATAAAGATACGCTCATATTTTATAAGAATCTCATCACCCTATAAAAGTCAGGATGTGGGACCTTTAGGTTTCAAGTCCTTGTGAGTGCAACATGATGTTCAGTCTGTAAATGATGGTTTCTTTAGAGTCAGCACACAAACACCTGCTAATTCATGATAAGTACTGTAAAAATAAACAACTAGAACTGTTCAGTAGGTGAAGACTTACCTAAAGCTGTTGATGATTAGAGTTAGTTTTTGTGCTTTTATTGATCAGGTTGTTTAAAAGCTTAACCGGAGCATGAAATGACAAAAACATACAGAGCTCAAGTCAAAAGATGGTAAAAAAAAACAAAACAACAACAACAACAAAACATCCAGCTGGCAAAACAAGAGCTGACAGTTTACTGAGAGAGACGTTCACTGAGCAGTAGTTGTTATAGTCTGTAGTTCTACCTGAGGAGAAATAACCTGCTGTCAGTGTACAAAGTAGGTAATGATACTGGAATCTATCTTTTAGGCACTACAGGGACTTAAAACCATGATCTCTTGTTTACAAGAGAAAAACTTTATCCAACTAAGCCTCAGTGCAACATAAAATGAAATCTGTTACTGCTGGTTGTGACTAAGCAGTAGTAACAAGAAGAAGGCCTGCCCTGTTTAAATCTTAGAACCAACTAATAACCAGCTAATCTAAGAACTCCCTCTTTACACATGACTGCTTCCAACATCATTCACAGATGAACAGAGGTGGCAAAAGTACAGACATTGTGTACTTAAGTAGAAGTACAGATACTTGTGTTAAAAAATACTCTGGTAAAAGTTGAAGTACTGATTTAACTTCTTTACTCAAGTAAAAGTGAAAAAGTACAGGCTCTGCAGTACTCAAAGTAGAAAGTAAAAAGTAGCTCTTTTTGAGAACGTTTCTACCAACCAGTTTTGTGCAAAGCTAACTGAACCTCGTTCTCTATTAATATAATAAAATGATATTAGTACATGGGAATACAAACTTTATTTCAGTCTAAATTTTAATTCTAATGAATGCACTCAGCTTAAATCAGTTATGTAGAACACGAGCAGAGAAAAAGAAGAATTTTTAAAAACAGCTCTATTTTCTGTTGCCTACATTGTAGAGGGGGACCTTGCCTCCACACCTAAACAGGAAAATGAGCACAGTGAGGGGTTAAAGTGGGATTCAGCAGGTGGGGGAACCCTAAAATCGGTTGTAGTGGCTCAGCATGGGTAAAAGAATCACAACTCACAATAATTTCCAGTAGATTTTCATAGTGTTCAGGCTGTGATCAGCTGACCTGCTGCTGCTGCTCTGTTCTTTGTGGATTTACACAGCTGAATTCAACCAGATGTAAGCAGATGTTTCATGAGTTGTCTTGGCTGATTTCCATCCTCTACACTGACAGTGTAATGTTTATACTGTCTTTATACTAGACGGTATACAGTTAGTATAAAGGTGGATTTCAATGAATAAATCTAAGCATCAATTCAAATTCATCTCTTTTATACTTAATGTATAACTCTGTATAATCTCTAACTCTGACCATGAACACCACAGCTGCTGTGCACCAGTCACACACTGTTCTTTACTTTAAATCCATCACAGTACAAACTAACCTGTTTATCCTGCACTAAACTGCAGAGTATTTTCATGAAACCTTTAAATAACACAAAGTTAGTTTACCTTAGTTTGTTTTGCAGCATGTTTCACAATATGAAAAACATAACTTCAC
>VUQS01076286.1:0-15417 GCA_015108495.1 Heterochromis multidens
TGTTCTTTATTTTAAATCCATCACAGTACAAACTAACCTGTTTATCCTGCACTAACCTGCAGAGTATTTTCATGCAACCTTTAAATAACACAGTTAGTTTACCTCAGTTTGTTTTGCAGGACGTTTCACAATATGAAAAATCATAACGTTACATCATATACAGATCCAATATCTGATTTAAAAACGAGGACTTACATGTAAGCTTTAAATTTCCAGTTTATCAAATACCACTGAGCAGTCGTTACCTTTAAATCTAACCTCTCTTCTTCCTCTCCTGTCCTTCTTTCTTCTCTTTTAGCTCTCATTCTTTTCTCTCCCTGGAAATACAGCAGCTGGACCTTTAACTAGCAGACACAGTGCGACAAAATGCACACAAACAGTTTGTGTGTTTGCTGATATTTCTTGAGCTGATAGAAACGTTGCATTTGAAATTACCTGCCACTTAAAAAACGTCACTCCCTTTATGCTTGCTCCTCTTCTGTAGGGCTAGCTGGATGCTGAAGTACTGTGACCATAACATGGACATCTGCACTTGTTCCGGTGTTGTGCCAAAACCCCCCCCAAAAAAACACAGTCGTGCATTGACCTGAAATAATAACTCCCCTCAAATGTGTTAAAGCAAAAGTAACGAGCCTGTTCCTGTTCAAGTAAAGTACAGATACCTGAAAATTCTACTTAAGTACAGTAACGAAGTATTTGTACTTAGTTACTTCCCACCTCTGCAAAACACAAAAGGCAAATCACAGTCTGACACACCTGTGACTTAAGCCACTGCCACCCCACTAACCACTTAATGCAAACACTGTAGGTCTATAAACAGGGACCATTAATATTGTCACAGCTGGTGTGTAAAGGCAAGACTTACAAGACTGCATTATATCACACCCTGGGTTGACAGTATGTTGTATAGTATCGTATTGAGAATTACTCTGATTTCCACTTATGCGTCATTCTTTTCATAATTCAAGACTGCATTGACCATAGAAATATAATTCCTTCTTTTCAGAGCAATGCAGAAGCCAAGAGCACATTAATATGCAGAAAATTCAGAAAACTATAATGTACTTTGAAGATGAAAAAAACTGAAAGTCACCAAAAAGAAAGGAAATGATCTACAGGCACTTTTACCTAACTTCAATCATAATGAATTTAACTATTCTCTGTAATACTCAGGGCCTCAGCAGGTCCCCGAGGAGTCCTCGGGCCTCATAATGGGATCTTTCCTCCGAGCACTATATGTGAAGTGTAATATCCTCACTGTTGGGGTGAGAGTGTGATCTCTGACTGGGCCTCGAGTGTCTATTTAATGAACAGCTTCTTTGTCCCTGTAGGGTCAGCTTCACTAATGAATGGGTCACTGTACCGCTCGCTCTCTTTCTCTCTGCTTGTGTTTGTTTATTATTTCTCAAATCCACAGCAACTGGCTCCCGCACTCAAAGACAGGACCTTTCTCTCGGCCGGGGTCGAGGTTCATCTCAGGATCATCTCTGCTGTCTGGCTGCCACTTCACTGCAATGTTATAGCCAGTGGATGTATCTTGAGTTCAGAGCTGTCAGTCTCACTGTCACGTCTAACTATATGGAAAAGGTCAAATGAAATACAAACTGGTTTGCCACAATCAGTAAAAATTAGGTTATCTTGAGACACTCAGGGTCAGTGCAGTGTTTTAAATGTGGAAGTTTAGCCGCAGCTAAGCAATGTCAAAACTCATACAGCAGCAGGAGACTGTCTGTATGCTGTAATAAGAAACAGCAGTCTGAAGGGTAAAAGTGAGGTAATGTATACACTGGGTAAGCCTCAGGACTCTAAGGGCTGGCTCTCCCACACAATTTCAGTAAAAGACAATGAATTCAGTCAACTTGTCAGATTTAATCAAATCTCAGAAAGATGATTTTACACAGGTCTGATTTAATGGATGACTATATTTATTTTATGGATATGGCTAGTTGTAAACAACCCTTCTTTTAGCATTTTCATAGTATTTTAAGGTTTGTAAAAGCATATCACCCAAATGCTCCACTTGAAGCTTTTTTTCATTATGACTAGAACGCGGATGGTGTTTTAAGTCTCATGCCTGGAAATTGATTCATCAGTTCCACAGCAGTATTGCAAGATGTCAGTTTGATTATGTAAGCTTTATTTTTTATTCAAAGCTCCAACACTGTGCTTCAAACTACTGTTGTTTGAGTTGTTGAAAGCTCCTTTCTATGAGTTCAGCTCTCCATGTAACATCACAGTTTAGACAGAATTAACCATATGAACTACAATGGGATAATTGCATGTTTGCATAGCCTTTGGGAGAACTAAGCATTACCACATTGAACTTGCCATGTTGAGTCACATTAGGCTCTGCATTGCAATTGTTTGCCAAGAGCTACAAAACAAATCTGCACAAGGCAAAGGCCAACTGTGCATTATTATTGTGTTTAAAGAGCACAGCCAGCTATAAATGCTGTCCCCAGACAGAAAGCTATGCCATTCATATCATGTCATTTCTTGTGGGGCATGGTCAAAAAGTCATTATTTAACACCAGATGGACACCAGGCCTTTAGGTCTTAATGGGTCACAATGTGCCTCAAAGGTTACTGTGGAAAAGAGCAAAAGTTAAAGGAGAAAAGAAGAGGACCAAAGGCTAGCACTTAACATCTGAAGGAATACTTTGAGCAGCTTAGCATTCATGGATAATTGTTAACCGTGGCCTGCCTTCAGTGTGATTGGTGCCCAGGGCTGTTCAGCACTAAGCCACATTGACTAAACCTCTCCGCTCACACTTCATCTAAATTTCATTAACTGTAATACCATGATTGTGCTTGCATGGCTTGAAGGAGCTCCTCTGACTCTTTATTCATCGCGTCCAACAGATGCAGCCATTTCAGCAAGTCACACAATACGAAATAAGTCTTCTCCATTTTTATCTGGGCTCCTCTCTGCATGCAGTATCTGCATACTCCATATTACAGCTTAATAAGAGCAACAGGGTGCTACAGTCGTTTAATATGCATACCAACTCGCACTGCTGTTTTAAACTGAATATTAAAAAATTTAGAATTATGCTAATTTCTTTTTATTGTAAAACTCAGCCATTATATTTATCTTGTGCTCATACAACACCACTTTGCAACTACATCATCAATTCTGCCATAGGTAAATAGACATATATAAATCAGGTAAATGGCTCGATGGCCATCTAAAGCAGTGGTATTCAAACATTTTCTGTCAAATGGCAAAAACTTCAGTGCATCACTGCATTTGTGTAGAACAGCTGTTATGTCATCTGACATGTCAGCAGTTCTTCTTTTGGACTATACTGTCAGACTAAGGCACTTTTGACAGCCAATTTGTGGGATCTGGATCTAGCATGAAACCTCCTTTTTTATTATTGTGCAAAGGTGTCATCACTCCAGTAGCATATATCTTAATTCCATCATCTTACCAGGCCTTTCACACAATCCAACAGTCCTGCTCCCTCTAGTTCAGATCCAGATCTCGTTTGTTTGGCCATGTTAGCAACATGTTCCAAGACAAGTAGCTTTAGGGATACTGTCTACTGTGTATTGTCCTCCTTTTTTAGCTGGTGAGCCCTTCTCATTAGCAGTTAGTCGTGGTGTGCTCCACACGAGACAAGATTTTCCTCCTCTCTGTTTACTTCCTCGCAGGGAAGACCAAGAACTACTACGCAGGTGAAAGACTACATACAAAAGTACTTCTTGATCTCGAAAAGTTCAAGTCACAAAAAAGTAAAATGCTATTGTTGTTTAGTTGTTGTTGTTTAGTTCAGAAAAACTGTACATGGGAAGATCCACTGTGGTCTGTACATTTTAATGTGCATGTAATGAGACATATTGTTGAAATTGCACTCATTTCTAAAGACATCTCAGGCAGGTCATTACCTATTTTGTAATACATTTTTTGTGTCACACTGTCATAGTTTCTACCATCTGGATATTGCACAGATGGATGCAATTTATTTTTTTAGGGTACAGAATCTGCATACGAGTGAGTACAAAGTAAGGGCACAGTAAATCAACAATCATTTACAGCTTTTTGTGTAATGCAGTAATAATGCGTGGTTTTCACACAATCTTGTTAAATAATGCATGGTCAGAATCATTAATAATCATCCATTTAATACTTTTCACTGCATCTTATAGATGAAAAAAGCTTTTGCCGACTCAAAGATGTGATAAGCATATGTTACTGTTTATCTATAAGTCTCTCATTGCCAAGCTGCCATTTTACATCACTTCTACTTGGAGTGGTGCTTGAGGCCATATCTAACTTCTGGCTGTCTCTGCACGTCCTACAGATTTGTACTAAGCTTAGAAAAACTGCTTTGAGTTTTTGTGCTCCAACCACCTGGAATTTTTGCACCCCACAATGAACATTAAAAATAAACTCCCTGGTAATGTTTGATCAGTTTAAATTTATGATCACAAGCCATTTAGCTTCTGTCTGCACCTCTTTTTAAGTGATTTGCCTCTAAATCCCACATCCTTGAATAATTGTTTTAATGTATTCCTTTCTTTTATTGAGTCCTTTGCTTAACGCATATCTTTTGTTGTGCCCTTACTTGACAGCAATGTAAATGTGGGGTAGTCCTCAATGTTTTTTTTAGTTTAAATAAATTAAATTACATTTTTGATAATCCCTTCCTTATGTTTTTCAATGTATAGTAAGATATGGAGGACCTGAACAATGCCCATGCAAATAATTTCCAACCTCACCCTAATACAAGGTTTCAGCGGGCAAACTGGGAATCTTTTTTATTACATTTACATTCCTGATGGCAAACACCATAATCATGTTTCTAAACATCTGGAATTTAGAGGCAGCAAAAAAGACATGACAAATAGCAGAAGCAGCCAAAAGTGAGAACTGGATGACTATGTTCTGTTGTTTACAGATAGTTTGTGTTTTTCTGTTAGCTCATAAACACCCTCAGAGGATGGAAGAGTGACAAGATAAATTAGAGAGAACACGCTCCAATCCTAAAAACACCCACATGCTTGGTGGTGACGATAACGCTACTGGCAACAACAAAGAAATTCTCCGAATTCTTTGAGTCAAAGGGTCAGGGCCAGGCACAGAGCCAGAGTGAAACACCTGCAGCTTGTAACACTGTACCACCGTTTGTCACCACAACAACAGTGACAAGAAAGTGTCTGACTTCAAATGAGCCATTCTTGCTTCACAATTTAGACTGTCAGTGTGTTACACAAACAGTTTCCCACAGCTCTAAGGCAATGGTCTGTGTATAAATCTGTCAGGGAAAATGTCAACACTGTCAGAAGCCAAACTAAAATTAACTCCATGACTTGCCATTATTACACACTTTCTTATTCAGCCAACCAACATCAACAAAAGACTTGAATTTTAAAGGCAAGTAGGGGGAGATAAAAAGAACTGCTTCTGTATTGATGACAATACGGCCGATGTAAGGAAAATCAAATGAAAAATAAAAGCACGTGCAACCTAATTTTGTTCCAACTAAAGCTTTACACAAGGCAATCTCAAAATATTAAAAGCATGCTAATTAAAAACTAATTGAAAAAACTTAATGACTGACTAACCTTTTTAAATTCAACTTGCTTTTATGAGTTGATTAATCACTTCCAAAGCAAAAATGCCCAAAACAAACTGGTTTCAGTTTGTCAAACTTTAGTGTTTTTCCTGGTTTTACATTACAGTAAAGTGTATTGTTTGGGGTTTTTGAACTGTTTGGAGGGGTTCTCTGATTTTCTGGGACTAGGCACCACTTACCAGGAGAAAATTACATGGAGAATATGAGAGGTCCTTATGCACCTCATATTCTGAGTACTGATCAAGCATATGCTTTCTACCATTTGTTCTCCTGTATGCCATTGGAACTAATTCTACTTTAAAAACTTTTCAACCGAGAGTATAGTGGTTAGCACTGCTGTCTCTCGGAGATGGTTCGGGATTCACTCCTACTGGCTTCTCCCTGGTATTCCCCCAGGTACTCTGGTTTCCTCCCACAGTTCAAAAGACATGCTTGTTAGGTTAATTGGTGATTCTTAAACTGGTTGTAGGTGTAAATGTGAGCTTGAATGGTTATGTCTCTTTGTATTGGTTCCATTTAGACCTGAATTAAATGAGTGGTTAAGACAATGGATGGATATTTAAGACACGTGAGTGTTAATTTTGACAATCATATCAGTGTTTTTAATTGGCCCAGAGATAAAGTGAGTGGGAGCAAAAGACACTGCATGCTTGTTTTGTGACATAAATGGCTTTTATTGTATCTGTAGATACTCAAAGAATAAACTATTACCTGAAGACAGGGTGCCTCGATTGTTTGCTTTTTCTCCATGTAATGCCATTAAGCAAGATTTCATGGATTTTTAAATTTTTTTTTAAATTTCTACCTCCCCAGTGCTTCCATCTTTCTTTGTGCACCTTTTTAATATTGAAGCACATTTGTAAATGTAAAATCTATAGCTAATATACAAGTATAGATGTGAGCATCTTCTTGTGTGCCTTGCTTCTCACCCAGTGAAGGGCTCCTACCAGCAACACTAACTGGAGAAGCTTTTCTACTGGCCCAAATATAATGTGATTGGTAGAACACACTAAAGGAGACAATATGCTATTCACAGATTTGCACATTTTAATGTTGCACAATTTTATGATTAGTTGCAAAATAATTTGAGGATCCCATTGGCTATGGGTTGTGCATCCCTGTTAGTCTCTAGACCCATCTGTGTTAGTGGAACAAAACATGGTAGTGTGCTTGCAGTCTGTATGTGCTATGCATGTTTTCATTTTCTCCTATTTATATTTGTGCTCTTGTTGTTCCTTTAGCTTAGTCATAACATAAAAAGAAATTATTCTTTTTATGTTAACCCCTTTTTCCTCACAGAAAAGGGGTTTGAACTGGGAACCTTCTTTGTAAAAGACAGTGGTAATCAAATGTAATAACTGTGGTGTACTTTCTAATGTCTGTGTTAGACGTCTGTGTTAGAGCCTGTAGTGTAATGATAAACTATTTTTAAATCCATATTTGCAAGGTCATCCATCTACCATCTAAGAAACTTTGTTAAATCTTGACATTCACTTATATGGACTCCATCACACATGCTTTCACTTCCTCTCAACCTGATTACTGCAATAGCCTCTTGACCATCTTAATCAGAAATCATTACCTAAACTTCACATTGTAAGATATTTAACACCGCCTAAGAAAAGAGATCACTTTTAAAGTCCTTCCACTGGCTGCCAATTGGTTTAGAATTGATTTTAAGAGCCTACTCATCACATTTAAAGCACTTCATGGCTTGGCCCCAGATTACTTATCAAACACAGTCTGAAGTCCTCAGCACTACAACAGCACGCATATTCAAATAGCTCGGGTTGTTTTGAAAAATGTTACTTGCAGTAGTGTCTAATTCAGCTTTTTACACACTAAAATGAAAACTGTGACCGAGACCCCGGAGGGTTAAGCTGCTCTTTACAACAAATTTGTATTTTATATATAACCTTATAACATTTTAATCTGAGAATTCTCATACAGCATTGTGGCTTTTGCCCTTTCGTCTTTTTATGTGATTTAATTTTGCCACTTTCCCTGCCCTTTGAAAAATATTTTGTAATTGCCTATTTTCATAAATGCTACACAAATAAACAACCCACCAACTCGACCTTCACACACACACACACACACACACACACACACTTATTCTCTACCTCGCTAAAGAATACACTCAGCTCTAGACAATGACTGTGAATGATTAGGTGAGGAACCATTCAATATGGGCATAAATCTAACATAACAGACTGTATGATATGACAACAGGAGTGCATCCTAATTCAGTTTTATACACATTGTTCAGTTTTTTTCCATTTACTTGGCATTTCTTGACGCTGTTGTCACTTTTGTCCTTTGTGTTGACTCAGCTGTTTCATTTTTAATTTAAAAGTTTTCATTTTTTAATTTACATTTTAAAGTTGTATATTTTACACTTGTTTTGTAAGCTAGCAGTGGATTAAACTGTGTAGTGTGTGTACGGGATCAAAATTAGTAACTGCTAATGTTGAATCTAATGGTGGATGGAAATAAAGCAAACAGTGGTCTTTAGTAAATATTCAGAGATGGGTAGCATCTCATGCTGTGCTTCTGTTGTCAGTATGCAGACTTAGTTTAAAGAAAATGATGTGTAACCATCCTTAACAGCAACAGAGCTGGGGTTTGTCAGTGTACAGTAACGAGTCTCACTAATGAGGGAATAGTTTTTTTTGTGTTTTTTTTTTAAAGTTTTACTACACAGGATATTACTGATGCTATTATGACAGGAGCCTGACTGGCATGAGTTTTCCTCTTCCTTTTATCGATTATATCTGTATTGCAATTAATACTTCAGATACTTAGATATCCATACAGTTCTGAGCTGATCTTGCTTGTATACTTGTTTTGAAAAGTAGCAGCTGAATGCCAAAAAAGAAAACAGAGACACATAAGCAATAACAATAAAGTCCCCAGAATATTCTTAAAGGTTGTGGCAGCGAAAAAGAACACACTGTGAATTTTAAGCAGACACACTGAAGAGAAAACAGAAAAAATAACAATGGTCATAGCTGTCACTAGCAGTGGTAACAATAAATAAGGCGTGCACTGCAGCGCAGTGTTTTATCTTTATTTACCAAATGAATGCTCTTGCTCTGCAGTGAGGTGATACAAATTTTACAAATACTTTTACAACAAACAGCCGTCCACTACAACTTCTGTCCCTACCACTGGCCATTCAGCAGCTTCCCAGGTCTGCTCTTGTTTACTCGTTGACTCAAATACGAGCTGACAGGCCCACGAATGTCTCCCCTAAAGGGGTGTGATAGTTTGGCAAAGGGTACGGCGGTAGGGAGAGGGGGGGCTGAAGGAAGTTTCAGTGCCGCACAAGAAGTGTCAGAGGCTCAGTGAATGTGGCCTATGGATTAAAGCCTCTGGTCTATGAGATGCTACACTGGCAGGTTTTACAAGAGCAGCAGTGACACACACTGTTCAAGGCATTTTACTGGGAGCAAGAAAACCAGAGAAAGAATGATGAGTACACACAGCAGGGACGCTTGTTTTCCCAGTGGATGGTATTCTTCTTGCCAGGGTGTGGTATTTCATCTCCTTCTCAGCTTCACAAACATGCAATATGTATGCGACTGGTTGCAGCTATTCAAGGACACCCACAACAACAAAAGCATGATGACAAGTTGTACCACTGAGCCCACACTAGCTGTCAGCCAGACAACCTCCCTAAACCAGACTCCCAATCTGACATCCACTTTACTATAGTTTGTCCACCCCTGGTGTGCAAGAGGTGGACACATCATCATAAACACCTGAACCATTTAATGGGATCAAAGACAGTAACCCTAGAAAAAACTTCTTTGTCAGTCTTGTAATGTTTGATTTTTATTGAGGTGGAGAAGGAGAGGCAGATGCAGTATATGGCCATTTTTGCATCCATAATTCATGGAGTGAGTCTGGATTGGATTACAGTGTATGGAGTTTGTAACAACACCTGTCATGTATAAGGAATAGAGCTTTAATTAAATGGCCTATCATGGATATATTGGTATTGATGTATACATTGTCCCATATGACTATAAAGATTTTGATTTTTTTTTTTATGTTTCCATTGTGACCACAGTGTTTTTGACAGCCATAGCAGTGTGTGGAGCACATGTAGCAGAGTAGCATCACAGCTGGGCAGACAGTGGTGCTTTCTGTTTCTAACTAGCTCATGGAAGGCACTGATGAGAAAGAGTGAAAACAAAGCATGTGTGGAAAGTCTCCATTCCAGTGTTTTAGAGCTAACAAACTATCCTGCAGCCCATTCAAGCTAAGCTAGGCACATTTTGCTAGTTTTCCACTGGCATTATGAAAGCTTGTGTCTGTCTGTAATTAATTTAAGACAGCCTGTGCACCTCCTTTTGCACATGTTTTGTCTATGGGTGCAACAAATAATCCACATAGTTGACAAGAATCTCTTTTTTGTGCTGTGCCAGAATATTCAGGCATGTACGCATTAACATCTAGTGGTATGCATCCTATAATAAAATATATATGATATTTTTGGTACATTGGTATGTGAGAGGTTTGCTTTCATCTCAATCCACTGGAAGAGGAAGGAGTTTCTCAAAGCTCTGAAATATTACATTTAAAAAATTCAACAGAAATCTGTCTTTCCAGGCACAATGTTCCTGTTACTCTGGATAATCCACAGACCTCACTCCCAACAAATTTCAGTGGAAAAACTGCTGACAGAGTAACTGTGGTACTCTTATTGGAAAGAGAGGTTGTTGGGAATTTTTTAATTAATTTGTAATTGTTCACTACTGGAAGGCAGAAATCAAATCTTTTATGCACACACTAAATCTACGCAAACAGATCACATACGAGACAAGTGAGAAAATCTAAATGTAGGCTGAACTGACCTTTCAATAATAACATAAATTTGAAGAAAACAGAGGTACTGCAGTATGCTGCAGGATTACTGAATTATACCCATGCAGGTGTTGATGTTAGTGTGTCAATCTGCAGTATTTAAGACTCCCTGGAATGTGTATCTACATTTTCTCATCTGGTAGCCCAAATCCCCTTTTGACAAAAATATCCAGCCCTGAGCTTGTAGTAGTTGGATAATCTTTTGTATTTTTGTGGATTAAGCTCGTGCTGTGTGGATTTTCTTGATGGGGATGCAAAAAAAGTGAATGAATCTGTGAATGAATTTACTCAAGGGTAAAGTGCAAGCAACATGGAATGAGGCTTTGTGGTGGGGTATTAACAGTGTGTGATGCACCTGTTAGGAATCAGAGGTCACAGGTGTGTCTTTCAGTGTATCTCTGCATGCACTGCACTGGGTACGTGCATGTGTTTGTTCTGTGCAGGTGCTTGGAGGAGTGGTGGCTTCATGACGTTGCTGTCACTTTATTAAGATAAATTGTCCAATCACATGGTGAGATCTCTCGCCCTCAGGAGTGCCAGCATTGGGGATTAGATTACCACCTCCCACAATGCATCACGCTTTACATCACAATCCAATAGGAGAGTGATACTAGAAGTGGGCTACGCTGCAGTCCTGCCTCTTTAAACGAGGGGTTTAAAATTAGCTCTAGGGATGTGCACTGAATCACAACAATGAGAATCTTTGCGATAACACTGTTAGGTATCACCTAATTTAAAAAACACTGCATGTAGGATGGTCTTCAACAACACATCACTGTGAAATTAGTGGCATTCGTGAACTTAAATGCTAGTAAACCACAAGGCAAATACAGGCATTACAGACAGTTATTCTATGCTTCATGCTTTGATTTAGATTTGATCGCCTCCCTGTTAATAACAGAGAAAAACTGTTTTGTCAGACGGGTAAGGTAGCGTGTAAAGCACATGATGAGAAAATAATGAAACATGACAATAAGAGTGAGATCACATGGGATATGCAGTGGAACATGACACCAATGGTAATTATTACCATTCACTCAAGACCGATATTGTAAGTGAAAAGCTAACACAAGCTGCTTTAAGTGTACCAGCAATTCCATTATTTCAGTGCTACGCTAAACTACAATGAGATTCAAGTATTCCCAGACAACCAGTTCATATCAAGCCATGTGTTGGGATGGGAACATTTTCATTTTTCTGCTTCAACAAAGCTTGGAATTACAGAACAATACAATTACAGTCATCCCATAATCCCATTTCAACCACCTATAGTACTATGAAAGACTGTTAGAGTACAAAACACAGAGCTCTGTATAAATAACATAACCCAGAATAAGACAATAGAAACTTACTGTGGTTTAAATAGCACTGTGCAAACAATTTTGGCAATATAGATGTTTTATTTCTTATAACTCAAGTAAAACCGTGAGCTAAGTTGTCTCAAATCTCTTGAAAAGCTGGAGTCATAAAGATCCGTCTACCTTGCTTTTAAAACAGCACCAGTTCTTTCACTTGCACATTTTTTTAAAGGTACTTGGCAGGAACGTTGCTCTAAGCATCTTAGAGAATTTGCCATAGTTCTACTGTGGATTCATGCTGTCTCAGTGCCTTCTTTCTCTTCATGTAATCCCAGACTGACTCTATGTGGAGATCAGAACTCTCTAGGGGCCATGCTATCTTTGCAGGGCTCCTTGATCGTTTTGCATCTGATGATAGTACTTTATGTTTCTGGCTGCATGATTGGGGTTACTGTCATACTGCAAAATCAGTCTGGGACCCACCATAAGTTTCTCAGTGGTATTGTGTGATGGGAAAGAATCTAAACATGTAATATGCCTAAAATCACATGTGCTAGATGTCAATGCTAGTGATCTGAGAGAAGCTGCACCTGTTCCATTGTTTCAGTGTCAGCAGTTCACCTTGACTCCTTACATAAAGAGACTATAACCAATATTCCACGGAGGCAGTGTCAGTGCTGGTGCAGAGCCAGTTTTGACTTGGTGTCGTTTGAGAACCAACCCACATTTTGGCAAGACAGAACTGAATGTTTTGCATCATTATGTAGTGGAACTAAGGGTAATATCAGTAGGAGGAAAATATTAGACTGAATTAGTGGGCTGAATTTACAAATTTTTGTTGAATTACTTGGTGGTTCCAACTTTGGGCCGAAAATATATGGGGCTGTGGTGGCCATTTCGGTAACTGTGTTTTAATAGTGGAAAGCTGTGGCCTGGCTTTATATTAGGCACAAACACCAGCAATGTACTGGAGGATAAGAGGTAAAATTGTCTGTTTTTTAAAAAGAGCAAACTATAATCATGAAGAAAAATGAGGATTTTTTATATAATACATGCTTAAAGCAATGCAGATGCTGCGTTCAAAAACGGAAAATAAAACTTGCAAAAGAAAGCTGTAGACTGCATGAATGCCTATGTTAATAGGGTCAACAACAGCGCTGCCATATCACTGAGGCTCAAGTAGGTTTGACTATAATTACAACTGGGTATTCCATTAAATTATTCTGTATATATATTATGATTTGTCATTTTTTTGGCTTCACTCAGAAAATTTCACCACTGGAAGATATGAAAACATAATTCTAAATGGTAGGCGGTTCACTTAGCTTAAAATGTATATATGTATCATATACTGTAGATGGAAAGCCAGAAAATTTAGATCCTCCTCCTTTAGAAAGCTCACTCCCCCACCCATCCCAACATTTTTTAATCAGTCATTAAGAATGATCAGGAAAGCAACTAAAAGGCAAGTTGAATTTTAGTAAAAATAGCATCAGGCAGCTCTTTACCAAAATAAATCATATTCAATGAAGTGACTTTTTCCTCCATATTTTCCCCCACGCCTTCCACCTGAAGTGGCTCTACCGCCTCTAAAAACTCTTGCCTTCCAAAGAGACCTTCTGTTACCTTCCCATTTGTATCCAAATGCACACACCTTCCAAAAAGTCTGCAAAAGGGCTTATTTTGTAAAAATGATGAAACACTGTGTATCACCAGAGTCACCAGATGCACGTTAGATGTTCAGAACAAAGAACAAAGGGCCACTGGAACCATAGGGGAAAAAAAAAGGTGCTCCATCTGTGAACCTGTGTGCATTTTGTCCAACAACACAATGGTAGCACGGTTGGCTCACAGCCACAGTTTAAATCAACTACAGAGCCAGTTTTCAAAAAGAGTTAAACGTGGATCATCCTCCAGCCTGAGAAACACCAGTCCAGATGCGTTCATCACAGCAGTAGCATGCTGGTTTATTTCTATGCATGATTGATGGTGTGATCCAAGCAGACGGTGTTTTACTTTTACTTGCATGGCAAATCTACTTGCATGAGCATGAAGAAGTAAACATCCAAAAACTGTTGAGTTTTGCAAAACAGTTCACTGTTGCAGATTATGCATCCAGTGCATTTTAGAGTTGGCTCAACACTGAATACTGAGCTTTCTTTTAGCTGCTCGAGGAATCTGATGACGTATCTGTTTATTAAAGATACTAAAGAGGAAAAATATCCATATTTAACATACTAAAGGGGATCTTACTCTCTGTTTGTAAGGCATTATAGTCTAGCCACATTTAGAAAATGTGAATGCTATTATGTGAATATTCTACACAAGACTTATTTGTAGTCTATTGTTTTTTTCAAAATTGTGTGGGCGTAAGAGTGGGAAGGTGGCAAAAACATGTTTGAGGCTGAATTTAGACAGAATTAAGAAAAAAAAAACAGCGCTGTCAGTGAGAGAAAGGCTTTGAAATTTTGTAATTTATTAAAATTCAGGAAATTAAGTCAGCTACATCCTTTTGTTTCTGCTAATCAAAGCCCTGGTGATGCAACATAGATGGAAAATTACCGCTTGTCAGTTTGCTAATTCAAGTAACAGTGGGGTTTCATGTTTTACCAATCACCTAAACATACTGGATTTAAGAAAGTAACACTTCTAGCCCAGTTGCTGAAAAACTTATTGAGGTGCAGGCCCACTTTCTGGGGCCTACGGGGGATCCTTCTTGGACTCGGACTGAGCTGCAGTAGGGAGGTGGGAGGTGTTGGACAGAGAACGTAGATATCGGAGCCAAGCTCCATTCAAGACATGCACACATATGCACACATGCGCACACTCTGACATTCAAACACACACATGCATGTATGCACAAACACAAGCACACAGCAGGCCAAAGCAGACAGGCTGTGATTGTACCACCACATCGACCCACCGCCTTCTGTTAGCTCTTTTCATGCTTGCCTTTATTTCATGTCACGCTGGAGTGTATGATGAAAATAGAGAATAAGAAGGTGAAATCAGGGTGAAACCTTTGAATTTCTTAATCATGCCTCCAATTTGCAATCAGAAACATTCCACTTTGTTTCATCTCTGTTGCTTTTGATTATCTTTGTTTTTCATTTACTTTGCAGTAACCTTCCAGCCCAACTAACTACGAATGCAATGGCTTGAATCTCTCACATGGGTAAAATAGGTCATATGTAGCTGACAGCTGCTGCCTTTAAACTGCTGCATTAGATATTAAAAGACAGCTCTGTAATCTTACAGACCATGCATACCTCTACATTTTTTAAACCAAGCCAGTGGACAGATGCCTTCCGCGTGCAGAAAGGAAGTACAGTGACAGGACTGAGCCTTCACCGACCCTCATCACCTTTTTCTTCCTGCTAAAACACACAGTGTGATTTATTCATTCTGTAGACTAAGGTTAGGCAGAGGTAGTTGCTGATCTCCGGGGTTATTCTTTTATAATGACTTTTTGGGGGCAGTTCACAAAGAGTTAAAACTGCTGCTACTGCTCAGCAGAGTAATGAGACATTTCCAGCCATCTCAGCTACCAAATTGACAGCGTCACTGACTGGTGGTCCACTGGGAGGTCTTGTTAGGATGTTGAGCTATAATTGCAAGACATGTAGGCGGGGGGGGGGGGGAAAAAAAAAGAGGGGGAAAAGGGA
>VUQS01076286.1:17114-37703 GCA_015108495.1 Heterochromis multidens
CTGTGAATCGCTTGGAAATGGCAGTGTAGCCTTTCCCCTTATCATGAGCCTCTACTATCTTCTTTCTGAGCTCCAGACTGATTTCCTTTGTCTTTGGCATGGTGAGTAACAGTAGTCCCTCTCATGTGTTCAAGTGCCCTGTTCCTTGGAGTCTTTTTATGCTGATTGAATGTTGTTAGGAAGCCAATTGACTGCAGATGTTGTTAGGAAGCCAATTGACTGCACAGGTGTGGTTTCAAAGCTGATTGGTTAATTACTGTAGGTGTGTTTTGAAAGCAAACATTCACATGGGGCTAATATTTTTGACCACCCCATTTTTTACTATATTTGATATAAAGCAAGCCTAAAAATGTATTTTATATTACAAAATGTACCAAAAGCTACTAAATAGCACTGGTGAATGTTTGATTATATCAAGTTTCATCAATGCTGCAAACATTGGGAAGAAGTTTAGGAAAATGTTCCATAATTCCTGGGGGGCTAATAATTTTGGCCTCAACTGTAACTCTGTGTAAACATCTCCTGAGAGTCTCTTGATGCATGCTCAATAACCAGGAGTTACCAGGAGGTGACGAAACGTTTCTCCCACTAAAAAACGCTACGTCCAGATGAACAGATTCAACTTTTTGGGATCTCCTGAGAGTCCTTTCTGGACTGTACAGTGCTGTTCATTTTCAAGTGTCCACCCACCTACATGTTGTAATTAGCATAATAAACGCTAACTTAAAGCAAACTTCCGTTATTCTAAAAGAAACTCCTTCAGGGTGATTCAGCAGTTAAATCAGAGACTCTTGATAACACTGAAGTTGCTTATTTTCCCATGATGTCTTCCTTCCCCCAGAGTTCTGCTCCTTATATGGCTACATGAGTGCAAAAGGCATCAATCAAGCGACACTAAGCGACACGACTAATAAAACCACTAAAAAGCTTTTCTTATGAACTAAATCCACCAAGAAGTTTCCACTGAAAAGAAGGAAGAAAGAAGAGTGAGTAATATATTTGTGGTGAAAGGAGTCAGCCAAGGAGACCAGATACTTGTGGCTAAATGTAAAAAGTCTGAACAAAAAATAAAGTAATTCATTAAAAAAAATAAAAAAATAAACAAGCCTATATGTTAAGGTATAATTGAACAATTTTAAATATAAACAGCACAAAAAGTAGAGAAAATTTGTGTTTGGTCGATTATTCCTTTGTTGTAACAATGCTTCTTCTTCGTGCCAGAGTGACCAACACAACCACATTGGCTGACTTGTGACAAATGGTTGAAGAATGGGATGCCATCCCACAGCAGTGTGTGACAAAGCTGGTGACCAGCATCAGAATCAGAATCAGAATACTTTATTAATCCCTGAGGAAATTGCGTGGTCACAGTTGCTCCAGGACAGTAAGAAAGAAAGAAAGTAAATTATTAACAGGTTAAGATACCAATATTAAATAATACAATATATTATAATACAAAATATTACAATAGCTCTAATTTACAATAATTTCTAATATACAATAACTCAATATATACATATCCTAATATATTACAGAATAGTATATTATACATTATTATAAAATATGTTTATAAGCTAAAACGAGTATGCAGATATACTGCACACCTGAGTATCAGTAAAATGGCAACAAAGTTAGAGCTACAGCTAGCTGGCTAAAAGGCCCTGCCTTATATTGCGTTTGGCTATTACAGTAGAAAGTACTGTCACCTTATTTACTGTTGGCTTAAATCAACACCGTTTGACACTATGCATAAGTATAAAGTACCTCACTCACTCGCAGCATGCATTTAGGCATGTAGTCACAGTCAAACTGAGTATGAGAATGGGTAAGAAAGGTGATTTAAGTGACTTTGAATGTGGCATGGTTGTTGGTGTAGTTCAGAAACTGCTGATCTACTGAGATTTTCCCACACAATCATCTCTAGGGTTTACAGAGAATGGTCCAACAAAGACAGAATATCCAGTGAGCGGCAGTTCTCTGGGTGAAAATGCCTTGTTGACATCAGAGGTCAGACGAGAATGACCAGAATGCTTTGAGCTGATAGGAAGCCAACAGTAATTTAAATTACCATTTGTTACAACCAAGGTATGTGAAAAAGCATCTCTGAATGCACAACACATCAAACCTTGAAGCAGATGAGCTACAGCAGCAGAAGACCACATTGGGCGCCACTCCTGGCAGCTAAGAACAGGAAACTGAAGCTAGAGTGTTTTCAGAATTTGGTGTAAACACTTTGGGCCTCTTAATATCAACTGAGCACTGATTAAATGCCACAGCCTACCTGAGCATTGTTGCTGACCATGTGCATCCCTTTATGACTACAGTGTATCCAACATTTGATGACTGCTTCCATCAGGATAACGTACCATGTCACAAAGTTCAGATTTCTGGTTTCTTGAACATGACAATGTTCAAGAAACGGCCCTTTGGGATGTGAAGATTTACATCATGGATGTGCAGCTGACAAATCTGCAGCAACTGTGGGACCAAAATCTCTGAGGAATGTTTCTAGCACCTTGGTGAATCTATGCCACAAAGAATTAAGGCAGTTCTAAAGGTGAAAAGGGATCCAACTTGGTACTAGCAAGTTGTACCTAAGAAAGTGGTTGATGATTGTATATGTAACACTGATTACATGAGCTGGTGAAATAATTTGGCAAGCTAACAAACTAATATATGCACTAAGATATTTTTTTTCCTGCCAGATCAGCCACAGGAGTTTGAATGAATTAGCCGACCATATCCACTCAAGTATTCATATCTTGCTACATAAGTTTCTAGCACTGACGACAATTCTGGATGAGATTTAATCTCTAAACCCAAACAAAGATCCCTACATGAATTAAATCCCCCTCTGGTGTTGACTGCAGTTTTCTCCTGATGGTCAAATTTCTGTTTGGCCAGAAAAAACTGCTTCTTCTTGTCTTTTTTTTTAACATTCACTAACATTAGATTTTATGCTAGCGCAGAAAAATTACATGATATCAATTGTAGCTGCCAGGTGGCTAATGTCAGCTTGCTTCCTCACTAAAGCTGCATCTGTCTGTTTTGATGTCCTGTATTGGAATCTTTGTCTTTTCTTCACATTAGTGAAGAGTGGGCTCAACTTCTAGCATAACAAGACAGATACACAATGGGCCATGACACTCGAGCATCAGCATCACATCCTTTGGATTTTCATAGAAAATCACATACAATCAGTCAACAGGCCTTTAGGTAACTTAGAGAGTCCAAAAAGGTCACTTTTTTACATTACAATCTAGTCACAAAAAAGTTTAATACATTAAAAGTTGCACAGAGCATATTTAAAACTGCAATTTACTCAACATTCTTTTTAATGTTTAAAAAAAATCAATGGTCATAATTAACCTTTTAAAAATATCAGTCTGTGGCTTATGGCACACTGGAAATTATCATATTACTTTAATGCACATATCTTCTAAAAAGCTCCCCAAAGACATAATTTACTTGAGGTAACGGATTGACCAGGGGGCAAATCAATAACAGCAAGAGACTGTTTGTACACTTGAGCAGAAGCATAAATTTCTGTCCAACAACATAAGGTGCCAATGCGGTGTTACTCAGTGGCGGGTTTTAGTGTGCTTTCAGAGTTACTCAGCTGCATGAATAATGGGTAAGCTGCCATCACTTCCATATGGCAGCTCCAGCCATGTGCTTGGACACATATGCTTACTGTAAGCCATGGTGAAATGGATTGGCTGCAAACATGCTCTAATCATTAATGTTTACTGTCAGTATGAAAAAAATAAATATTGCCAATGTGAAAAAGGCCATGACAGCAATGAAGGGAAGCACAGAAAACAAACAGAGAAGAACTAGTTTGCAATAAAAGCAATATACTTTAAGACTAAAGCCTGTCCTCAGGTATTATCTTGGTCCCTCATTAATTCACGTGTTTCATTTCTGTGGTTATGAACTTTTAAGTTTTGCATTTAAGCGACTTTAAATCTGTTGATGTTCAGAGATACATCCCTACTATGGATAAAAGATGCAATATTTATGATTTTACTGTCTCCTATTGTAAACTGACACACTGTAATATACACTAGTGTACTGTATATAATCAGGTTGCAGCATGATATCTACTGCAGCAACTACTGAGATTTCTGGCTTTCAAAACTCACTTTCCAGCAAGAACTTTTCATGAAATATTGGGAGTTTCGAGTCACTTTCAAACCTTTTTCCTGCTCAAACTGTCAACAATTCAGTGCTGGAGGACGGCGCCATGAACGAGCTTCCGGCATTACGAAACTTTTCATTCTCAAGCGTGCACATCAACAGAGAAAGAAGTATTTTTATGCCTGTATTTTGCATGATAATATTTTAGGATACTGTGTTTCTCTCCACTATTATAACGCATGTACATATATTGTTTCTCTCAATTGCATGGTGCTATTAAAAAGGTCAGGAGAGCTTTACATTGTATCAGTGTTAATAATCACGCTCGTGTCTCACAGACAAGGAAATTTCTATAGTCCAATAAACTGTAAGTGTGTTTTTTTTTTCTGAAAGGACTTGTCGCACTGTCATCTGCTTTCTTTGAAGCTTTAATGCATTACAAAAAGAGCAATGTACTTTCATCAAAAGTACATCTTAAATTAACATTACGTAACATTACATTCTTCACAAATGACTAAGTATAGTTAAGATTACAGGGCAGGCATAGAAGTTAAGCAAATAACTGGTTAAACAATCTAAACTAGTTCAGCTGTCTAGATGTTTGGGCAACTAACTTAAGCAAATAAGGCTGAATTTGCAGGTTAATGAAAAGTCAAAGTCAAAAGCCTATGTCATTTACATACCCATCAACCCCCATCAACCACACTGACCTCCAAATCTTAATTTTCTGTATCACTGCACAAAGGGGACACTGCTTCCTGTATTGGCGCTGAACACTGGCGGAGAATTGTCCAAAACGGATGTAACACCCCGGGATACTGAGCTAAAAAAGATAAGAGACACACTGTATATAGAGTACCTCTAAGCGAGGATGGTCTGTCCTGAAAAAGGGACCACATGCAAATATTACTCTTCAAGAACACAAGTACATCTTAAACGTCTCGGAACTGTAAGTTGATGCTAGGGATGAGCTAAATGTTCAACATTTCTGACCCACCACCGTTAGTCCAACAATCAGCAATTTATTACAAAAATCTTCACGGAGGAGGGGCAGAGGAGTTCCCATCAGCCTATGCAATCAACGAAGAGCTCATTGAGGGAAAAGAAAATCTACATGGAATCATTTTGGTTTTAAGCCAGACAAAACCTGTAAGCCAACCTAAAAAAGCCCATCAGACAAGTGGCACCTCTGGTTGCTTCCTCTAAATGAACTATGTGAGAACTCAAAGGAAAAGGACCCAAATGCAGGAGACTAGGTAAAAGTCCAGAAAATACAAATCTTTATTCAAGAATAGGCAGCGGTCATTCATGAAAAGGCTAGCAGTGAGGCAAACAATCCAGACAACAATCCAGACAACAATCCAGACAGGGAGCAAAGTCCATAAAACAATCCAAAACGATCGTACACAAAACATCAAAAGAACAATAGATTAAAAAACAACAACCACAAGAGACAACAGAAATGCTGGAAAGCTCGAACTAAATGAAGAAGGTATAAAAGAAAACTGAGGAGTATATAAACTGGGGTGAGTAATAACTAACTTACTGAACATGAGGTAGGGAACAGGTATGAAAGATAACACAGGTGAAACTAATCAGGCTGGGGCAAGAAATGAACGAGGACAGAAAATTAGAAAAGGCAGT
Source organism: Heterochromis multidens (assembly GCA_015108495.1). Lineage (NCBI taxonomy): Eukaryota > Metazoa > Chordata > Actinopteri > Cichliformes > Cichlidae > Heterochromis > Heterochromis multidens. The sequence goes on from VUQS01076286.1 coordinate 22,899, forward strand.
AAAACAGCAATTGACAAGTACCAAATATTCCAAAATAAAACAGGAAATAATCAACCAAAATAAAACAACACTCCAAAAACCTTCTAGTTTTCAAATGTAATCTATAAATATGATCTATAAATTAACGGTGCTTTTAAATCAACTAGACCTGACCCTGACCTGTTTTCTCAAGGACAGAAACTTGTGCACAAGAATATGAAAAATAAAGTCCATCTCCCCTGGGTGTTTGAGCTATCAGCTAACACTGACAAGTTTAGTTAGCAAGCCACTTCAATAAACTGTCTGGCTGCAATACTAATTACTGCTAAACAACAGACTAACAAAATACTTGAATTTTCTTACCAAATCTGAAGCACAAACTTCCTAGATGGGCTGAACCACTTAGCAGGGTATGTTATTTGTTAGATATGAATTATTTTAAAAACCCTCCAAAAAGCAGAAACTACACAATCATGGTTGAGAAATCTAGTTCAGTGACTCAAATTAACAAAGATGAGGCATAATAGATGACTGTTGGCTATGGCAACCTCTATGTGCACACCACTCAAAGGAGTTAACATCCCTAACTTTAGGCCTTAACATTATTCAAACAGGTGAAGTATTAAAAAGAAATTCAAGTTTTTTTAGGGGGGAAATTAGCTATAGGGACTATAGTATCCAACTATAAACATGTCATTTTCATGAGTAAAGTTGAGAAGTTTAACATGGGGGTCTATGGCACTGACTCACCTTTGAAAACAGCCTCAAGTGGTCATTTGAGGAACTGCAGCTTTATGTGTTGGCACTTCCTTGTTGGCTTTATTATTCGTTATTCAAGACCATGAACAAAATTGAGACTTTGGGAATTTATCGATAAATTCAAGGCATTGGAACAAGTTAGGGAACAGTTGTAGGGTCTTTACCTTACAATATAAAATGCCTTAAAGCATTGTGATCTGGCGCTATATAAATAAAATTGAACTGAATTGAATTAAAGATAAAAATGAGACACTGAAGGTGAGAATTCAGTTTAGTTTTAATGATACAGCACCAGTTCACAGCTACAGCTGTTTAAAGGTACTTTATAGTGTAAGGCAAAGACCCTACAGTGTTAAAGGAGAAGCCCAACAATCATGTCTCCAGAAAGGTATGAAGCTGAACTGTCTGGTATGTTCTGGTCCAACAAGGTCACTTTTTAAAGGTAATTTTTCTTTGGGAATTGCTATACCTGTACAGTGCATGCATTCATCATGTAGAACATTTGATTTTTCTTGCTAATACCCTGTCTGCTCAGTCTGTGAAATAACAAGAAGTGACATCACAAGGAATATCATTATGTATAAATGAGCCACCCACGGCCTCAGTTTCCTCCATAAATTAGCAGAGAAAAGAGAACAAAGCTTTCAAAGAACAGCAAGAAGATATTAAAATCCTTCCTTTTTACTGCAGTGTGAGAGGAGCTAATGGATGGCTCACAGTAAGCTGCAAAAAGAATATCACTGTCGGAAAGATCAGGTAGAACAGGAGGTCCAAGGTGAGGGAGAACATGCACACACATACACATACACTGCACACATGCCGACTGCTATGAACGCATCGGGGGGTGTGAGCTGTAAAAACTGCCACCCTCCATCTGAAGGCGCTGAGATAAATGAGCACACAACTCTCTGTTTCTGCCCTTTGATTTCACTGCTGCACCGCTCCAGGTAAACATCAGAGGAGAGTGAGAGGAGATGGGGCCACTGAGCATGTGATTGCACACAAACACACAATAAATTGTGCCCATACACACTCACAGACAAGGACAGAAGGGAGAAGGAGCTTTTGCTTGCATAATTTCCACATGCATGCACATACTTTGTTTTGCGCACAAATGTACACACACCTCCAACTTCCATCTGAAGATGAATTGGTTTGTGTGAGCCTCTGATAGTTTTTCCTAACATGGATCAAAATCCAGAGAAAACAATCAAGGAAGAACACTTGAACTTCTCCTGTATTTGCAGCTTGACATGCAATCATCATCAATAAACACACAAAAAAATGTTTTTCCTCCTCCCTGTTTGTCCTCAGAGGAGCGATCAAACAGTTTTCTGTGTAAGCGGAGACAACACAATCGTATTAAACACATACACAGATAATAGCTTCTCTGTAACTGTGAGTGAACAAGCCGCCTGGGGAGCCAATCGATTCTCTCAACTCGAACCGGAAAAGTCTGCGCTTCAACTCATCTAATGTACACACCTTTTGCTCTTCCTCAACCCAGTTGTAACATCTGGATCATAACACAGGAGGAGGTTTAATCAGTGGCAAGCATCGGGACAGGAGGGGAGATTGTGCTGAATCCATTAAATATGGATTAGAGTGGTAATCGCTGGAGAGTGGGACAGGAGGGCAGAGGGGCATAGGAGTACTGCCAGGTGGGTGAACCGGTGTGACATCAACCACAACAGTAGAAACACAGAGAGACAGAGAGAGAGAGAGAGAGAGAGAACATGGGTGTGGCAGCTGTGCCTTAACATGCAGGCTCAGTATTAGCAATGAGCTAGCTATATGCTAACTTATGGCTCCATCTGTTCAACAGCAAACAAGGGAGCAAAGGAGCAGGCACATGTGAATGAATGCAGCATCTGAGTGCCCAAAGCAGCAGGAAAGAGTGGGTGCCTGGGATTTGTTTGTTTGTGTCTGCCTTCTCATGTAGCCCACGGAGGGCATCCGCTGCAACGACACTTTGCAATCTGGGAATAAATGTAGGTTAATGATGCTGCAGACCAGATGTGTCTCACTCACATGTTGGACACTGTGCAGATGCTGCTGGAAAGTGAATGGTTGCATGTTTTTACACAAGCAGCTCATTGTGTAATGCCTATGAGTGATAGGAGAAGACTGCTGAGTATTCAGATGAGTCTCAAATTGTGGGTCAGTTTTGTATTTTAGATGCACTACAAAGCATGCATTTTAAGGTGGAATTACGTCAGATTATCAGATTCATAGTTTGCAGAAGATGTGAAAATCTATGAATAGATTTGCATTAAGTTAGCAAGAAATCGATTCCGATTTCGGAATGATTCAGGCTAGTAATGGATGATAATACTGTAGGACTCTCACCAATAAAGGCCATCCAGAATATAAATAGCTCTGTGTTGAAAACAAACAGTCCCAAAAACAAAGGGGCTGCATTGGTGTGTGTCATAACTAGTGAGAAAATGAAACATTGTTTTAATTACAGCTAAAACAATTCCTAAATTGACCGAAAATTAATAGGAACGCTTTTTGACAATAAATCATTCACTGAGCAGAACTTTTTCTAGCTTATTTATTGTGAGATTTTGGTGCTTTTCTCTGATGCAGAATCTGACCAATTATTGACACTTCAATTAAGGAGTTATTTCAGATACTAAGTCTCAGATTGATTGGTAGAAAAATATCAACTTATCATAACAGCAGACAGAGACAGGTCCAGACCTATTGACAAAATAAAATCACTTTGCAATATTTCCCCTTTTCAAATGTTAAGTTTAATTTAATTTCAGTTTGGCTTTCTGCATGACAATTATGTCGTCTGTAAATATTTTACACCATAGTTTTCTTTTGAAAAAATGAACACTGGTTAATGCAACCAAACTCCTTCTACATGCAAGTCTTTTGCTGTCATTGAATGGTTTTATTGGAAAAAAAATTAGAATCAAAATTCTAGGAGGAGTAGTGATTCTTAAAACATAAAACAAACAATATTACCTTGACCTCGAACACAGTTTGAGTGAAGACCCATTAGGTGGTCACTGTGTGTAAGTTTCACTAAAATCTGAGTTGTGGAAGGACAGATGGCTGACCAGTGCCCTGCGATCGCATAAGCTTATCGAACCTTCGGCCAGAGGAGCTAAAAACTAAATAGGCAGAAATCACTTTGTGAAGTGTCTACTGTACAGTATATGCCATCCTAGCTTCAAATCAAATTCCTTATAGAAGTCCTTCTTCTCTTACATGTGCTGAAAGACACACAACACATGCCTTGTCCATGCCTTGTTAGCAGTGCAGAACCATGCATCCGTACTTTACTTTCTGTCCATGCTAATTTACAGTAAGTTAACACGGTTTGTATTTGTTAAAGCTTGTTGTTAAAGCTTTCACTAGATTTGGAACGAATCCTTCAAATATGCAAATACCAAGAATCAAAACAGTAAACAGTGGAATTAAATTAAAGAGAATCTATTATTATTAATAGACTATTATTTTATGTTATATATGTGTACTGTTAACTTGGTGGATGTAAATATAAAACATTGCCTAAGTTTCAAATAATAAGCTTAGCTTATGTACACAAAATTCCTGCAGGCCAAAAGCTCAGGCTTCAGACTGCTCTATATGCTCAGTTTCCAGAAGTTTTTTTCTACTCTTGGCCCTGTATGTTGTCAAAAATACATCCTGAATATGGCCATCTCAGACACAAAGCTGTGGCTCTGAGGAAAGCTGGCTTAAAGAGAAGGGAGCTAAAATGGCTTGTTTCAGTCAGTGGATGAGCGAAAAGGCTGCACCGTAGCCCAGTGTAAGATAAATCTGGAGTATTTTAAACTGTGAATAATCCAAAGTTATTCTAAAAGAATAAAAATATGGAGTTGGAAATGAGGAGAATAAGCCTCCTTTATCAGTCACTCTTCATCCATAACTTTAAATCTAATGCTGACCTGATTTTCAGTTGGTAAGTAAGACTGTCAAGAAACCTACTTCATTTGAAATTTGTCTTTGGGTGTGTAAGCCAACTCGTATGAAATTTTCCATATCTGAGAGGTTTCCATATTGCTTTCTGTTGGCTTTGGCGAAGACTATCCTCATTTGGCCACCAGTGTGTTATGCTTCAAGCAGAGTGTTCGGCAGAGTTGTGTTTTGTAGATGAGACCCTTGACAGAACGTTCTTCACTCCAAAGAGTCACTTTCAAAGGCACCCCAGTAGGTGGAGGATCAAAGCAGCTCAATAGCTGCCCTGGACCACCATCTTAAACAACATGTTTTTTTTGGAGAATCAAAAACTGCTCTGCAATACTTTCCCCATACTCAGCAACAAGACTGAGAAGAGAAATTTGAAGGAATGACTGGGGAATGTGAGGGCCTGCTTTGATATAGGATTTGGAGAAAACATAAAGTGAAACAATTTTTTTGTCAAGATGAGAGGAAAATGGCCCTTTGAACTGCTGTTGCTCGTACTCTTTGGCTGATGTTGCTGTATTTACTTTGCTTGATATCTACAGTGGAAATAAAATCCTAGACAATCTAAACTGAAGTGACAGTGAAACGATCAAACTTGCATGAAACTGTTTTGCCTCAAAGGCCAACATGGCGTCTCTTTAAAGATGTTTGATGGTGGCAGCTTAAAAGTCAGGCGGTTCTTTTGACGAGCAGACTTTGACAGACATATCGGGCAATATCGGGGCTAAATTGAACCCGACAGATGGAAATAAATTTCAGATGAAATTGAAAAGTGCTCTTCCCTCTCATCCCTAAAGCCGTGTAGGAAAATGCTGCTCCTGGCAATATATGATCAGTGTTAATAAAGAGAGGAGCTCTGACTTGATCAATCATAGCATTTGGCAGCAGAGCACACCAAGGGATGGCTTATTACTTCTCTCCCTTGCTGCTCCATCCTGAGAGGCTGCATTCATTTTCGCAGTGGGTCTCTTTAGTCTCTGCTGCTCTCTTCCTCTTTCACACCCATTCCATCATCTCTATTCTCTCAGGCATTTTCTCTCACTCTTGCCCTATTGTATTTCCCCCCCTTTCCCTTTATAAACAACAGTATCCCAGAAGAGGTCAGCCGATATGTGAGAGGCATTAGGGATCTATTCTGACAAGAGAGGAATATAGTGTCAAGCACCACTAAAGGTTAATACTGTCAATTTCCATGCTGTAGACCAAAGCCTCTGATAGCCAGTTTAATTTTATAGACATGATCATGCAGTTTAGAGAAGCAAATGGCAGCAGGAAGGGCTTGACTAGTCTGAATCTTCCTCTATGTTATCGTCCTTGTCATCCTCACGCATTGTCAGCTACTTGGTTCTTAACACCTTATTTCCTTAGACCCTAAACCCAGATGGAAAAAAAAATATTCACAAGGAATCCTTTAACAGGTGGAGAAGAAGAAGAAGTTTCAGGAATAGCAACTGATGAAGGATGCCTCTTGAATGCTGGGGCAGAGCCAAGGCGTGGCCAAGGCCACTGCAGATTACTGCAGGATTCACAGATACATGTTTCAGGCTTCAACACACTCACCTATTATTCATATTCAAGTTTTCAAGTACCAGCCAATCAAATTATCACTAGCCAATTGAATCTCATTTCAAAACTATCCTGCGAGAGTAAGGTAGTTGCTTCTTTTGTTCTGAATCAAAATGAAGGAGAAGTAGGACGGAATGGAGAAGCTGCATGGCTCTACAGGCTGATCAGACAGGTGCTCTTTAGTGGAGCAGGCAGAAGTACAAAATTTTGTTAGATATCATGTGGTGCAAGTATAACCATAGAAAGATAGAGGCAAGGCCCTCATGTAAGCTGTTACACTATATGGACAAAAGTACTGGGCCAACTACACATTACACCTACAGGAGCTGCTCAGCCATGGAAACCCATGCAATGAAGCTCCCGGTGCACAGTTTTTGTACTGATGTTAATGCCAGAGGAGACTTGGAACTCTGCAGTTATTGAGTCAGCAACTTTACGTGGTCTTCTACTTCATGGTTGAGTTGCTGTGGTTCCTAAATGCTTCCACTTTGCAATAATACCACTTACAGTTTATTGTTAAATATCTAGCAGGGAAGAAATTTCACAAACTGACTTGTTTCAGTGGTGGCATCATATCACAGTACTACACTCGAATTCAGTGAACTCTTCAGAACGACCCATTCTTTCACAAATGTTTGTAAAGGCAGACTGGATGGCTAGATTTTATACACCTGTGGCAATAGGACTGAAAACACCTGAATTCAAAGGGTAAGAGGTTTGTTACAATACTTTCATCCATTCCATCTAGTGTATTTCAAGTTTATTATTATTAAAGAAAACAAAAAAACAAAGAAAAAACAGACCACATATCGACTAAGTCTTCATCAGGTCTGACAGACAAGAAATCAGTCTGAATTAAATACCAGCTGTGGGATGACTTCTATATCATGGTTATACACTGAAGGGCACCAAAGATAAAAGCCTTAATCCCATATATGTCAAAAAAATGTTTACAAAAAAGTGTACAAAAGCTCACAATAACAATAAGTTAAGAAGAAATCGATCACACAAAATTAGTGAGGTAGTTTGGCTCATGCTAACTGGTTATTGTGCTTTGTTATTGATTGGCCATTGTTGCTATGATGATCACACCAGCAAAGACGCATGCCAAAATGTCAGGTATGCTCACCATCAAGCACTGAAGCAACACAACTCCTCCCTGAGTCTGGCCATGCCTCTGACCATCCTGCACAACCCCACAGTGGTGAAGCCTGATACGAGGTCACACGCCTACTCATAGAACTGGAGTTACATGTAGTCACCATCATTTCTTTAACTGTTTTAGTTGAATGATTCCTCTGTGGTTGTTCTTCCCACATACACACTTAATTTAACAGCACAGACACCCATTTAAATTGTAAATATCATATGAGATTTATCAACAAGTCAAAGTTATTGTTGTTTAAATCAATTAAAGATTACATAAAGGTTATTATATATGATTCTCAAGCTGGACTTGAGCTGTATTTATGCATAAGCAATTAATAAGAGTAGCCAAAAAAAAAATTGGTCAAGAGATTATTTGCCAAACTGAAGAATATAAACCCAATGTAAGTCTTGCCACCCCTATAAAAATCTGTCACGTGTACAGAAAAGCAAAGCTGTAGATTTACTGCAAAGGTCATCAAGAAGGCATAATTATAGATTAAAAAATATGAAAACATAAGAAGACAATCAAGAAATGTACAGGTGTTGCAATACTAACAGGACTGTACCAAAACCACATCAGCCAGACTGAATAGCTGTGTTTCCTTTGATTATAAGGTACAAGATGTTATGCTGGAATATACAGAGATCACAAATTAGCATGTTCAAATAATAAAAGTGAGAAAAAAATGAGTGTAAATCCAGTTGTGAGAGGTGACAAGGTTCTCTTTTTGTCCTTTTCCCTTTTTTTTCCCTAACAACAAGACTTCCCTAGTATTTATATTTTGACCGTAACATTATTAATTCAAGTCAACCAAAGCCAGTCCCGTGCCAGCATAGACTGAAGGACGCTACTCTACTCTGTTTAGGTAATAAAAATACACACAACCAAATAAAACCATTTTCTCTGGATCTTGATGGAAACAATATAAGATATTGAGGTCAGGGTGCACTTGATGAGGATAGGAAAGTTAGCGATTGTCTTCATGATTGTCCACAGAGTAATCCACCAGAGCATTAGGCTGTAGAGTTTGCAGAAAATCAGTCTCACACATGTAAACAAACTGGCATGAGCGGATAAATTTGAAGAGTAATTAGGTTAGACAGTCGAAGAAAAGGATGGAGATCGCTAATGCTTTTAGCAAAATGGCTTTTCCAGTTGGGTGATTTGTGTGTTTACTTTCAGTCACAGTTGAAAAGTAATGTTTAAAATGAGTCATGTAAAAATCACATCTTTTTGAAAAGCTGAAAAGAGACCGCATCTGTTGCCCTGATATGTGCTGTGTACTGTTCATTTCTATGAATCTCTACAACTGAGGTGTAAAGTACAAAGTTAAAGAGCCATAATCAGATTAAGTCTGACATAGTTAGTCATTTCCAGGTCCAAATAATCTTTCTTTGTGTCACACTTTTCACAGTTTCACTTTGAGTAGTTGGCAAGTGTTTGCAGACAAGTCAGCATCTTCCATGCAAACTACGAGTGATCGTGGCAGCAATCGCAAGGAGATTTTTGTTGCAGCGACTAATTTCACCTAGCAACTGCCAGCAAACACTCGCCAATCATTTAGGGAATATACATAATTCCTTAGCAACCTTTGGTTGCCAGAGGATCAGTGACCTGTCTCAAGGCATGTGTGACTGGGGCCTTAGTAATGAATATGCTGCTGCATGGTTTGAAATAGTTGCTATCAGAAAATCATGATCCAGGGTGTAATCTCCATACTGAAATCTTAGTTGGCTTTTTCTATGATTCATCTTGTCTGAAGCTCTTGAATATTGGTGTTGAGGACACCATGAACCTTCAGCCTCAGTAACAGTGCGCTCTAAATGAATACTCCTAATAAAAGGCTGTAGAGGCTTAAAAAGACACTGTATTAGGACTTTTGTATTTAAAAAAGTAGAATATTGGACCCAGATATTATCAAGGGGTCAGTAACAAGCAGATAGTTAATCTAAATAAACCAGAATTCTTTAAGGTTGACAACAAGATAATGATGTGATTCAACTACATATATATCAAGACTTATAAAAGAATTTTTAAAACCTACATTTAAGTGCGTAAAATCAATATTGTGAAGTGGAAAATCAGTGCTTCCTCATCACTAATGCATAAATATGCTCATTTTAACAAACAAACAAACATGTTTACTTGAGTGTTGGCATCTTCATCGCCCTCTGCTACAGCATAATGTACAGTCACCACTGAATACATCTGCCCATATCCTGTTTCAGTTAGTGCTGCTGACAGCTTTCTCTCCAACATTATTCTGAGCTGTAAAATTCTTTTAACATTAAACTCTCTTTCATCAGAAGAAGACAGCCTAGAAACCTCACACAACCTTCACTGTCAATGCAAGAAACAGTGTGACATACTCATGGAGCACAGTGAAACATAAAGAGTGGAGGGGTGGTGACGAATGGGAGATGATGATTTTGTCTTTGAGCCCAGCGGGCCTGGTTTGTGTCCTGTCACATACTGGTAGTTAGGACAAACTTTAGATGATTATAAATTACCATCACCATCAGGTTTTCTTAATTTTAACAAACCAGTTCCAAAAATCCAAAGTCTTATTTTCTGTGTAAAAATGCATTCTTCAATTCAGCCAAAGGCAATATGAACACTGTTCCCCCAGACTTCTTCCTCCTTCAGCTGTGGGGAGCAACACAATAGCTTTTATACCTAATTTGTGATAAATTACTGGAAGTGTGGAAAATGCTCACTTCATTTGGCTAATTCAGACCCCTGAATCCCCAAAAAAGCTTTAGCTTTGAGTGTGTTGCCCATCTTTTATAGTTTAGTTGCTCTAGTGATGACTTTATGGCCAATATTGATTGGTGGAATTAAAGTGACCAACCCTTGTAACACATACAAAAGACCAGAACCATAAACTGATCCCACAAGCAATCATTTTCTGCCAATCCAAAACCTGATATATCTTCTTTCTGTGTCATATCACTCAGTTGTTTTCTAAACACTAATAAAAACGTATCTATGAGCCACACTGTTGCATTGGATGACAGATTTCTCCATTATGATGAAATATGGCTCTGCATCTTTCACATAGCAGCCCTGCTGTCAAAACTAGAGCAGAAAATGGTAACCAACAAATACTCTGTTTACTATTGTTTGAGTATTTGCCAAAACCTACAGTGCCCAGAAAATGATTTAGCTCTTTTAAACATAGAGGTATATATATAAGTGCCACAAAGTCCTCAAAGACTGGAATCTGTCTAACAAAAACAAAGAATATCCACAGGCTAAACCTTTAAAGGGACAGTTCACCCCAAAATCTAATTTACATATTTTTATTCCTCCGCCATTTGGTGCCATTTCTCCATCTAAAGTGTTTTGGTGTGAGTTGCCCAGTTGTAGAAATGTCGGTCTGGTGAATATAATGGAAGTACATGGCACTTGACTCGTGGTGCTCAAAGCCAAAAAGAAAACAAACAAACAAACAAAAACAAGGCAAGAAAAATGAAAAGCTCAGCAGCAATAACTCTGTCCAAAAACCATGATCTAGTTACTCAAACATAACCCATTAACCTTGTTGTAAGCAGTTTCATGTAGGAACTAATTCTTTCAACTGTCTACATCCACCAATCAAAACAAGCATGGAGTACAAAGAGTACTTTTTAAAGTCATTATAATACAGTATATTGACCCAATCCTCTGGACTAGATGGATGAAAATTAAGTCCTATAACTGATATTATTTGAATTTGACTATAATTAAATCAAAGTGCTTAGGTACAGCACAGTGGTGCAGTGGTTAGCACTTTCACCTCACAGCAGGAAAGTTCCTGGTTTGAACCTGTTGGGCAGCTGGTCCTTTCTCTGTGGTGCTGGCATGTTCTCTCTGTGTCTGCATGGTAACTCCAGCTTCCTTCCATGGTCCACAGACATGCATATTAGGATAACTGGTTATTCTAAATTAGCTGTAGGCATGAATGTGAGTGTGAATAATTGTCTGTCTCCCTGTGATGTAGCCCACCCTTTCACGCATCACACTTTTAAGTTGATCAACCTTAACCTTTTTTGAGTTCTGTTTACAGCGACAACAAGGATTTTTTTTAATTACCACATCATGATTTCTGACTGCAATCATTGCTGCTGAGATATATTTTTAAAATGTATTTTTATTGGCACTTTGAGCAGCAGAAGCTGAAAGCAATTTAGTTCCATTATATTTAAAAGAAAGCAGACATTCCTACAGATGATATCTTTTGCCAGTAAAACTGGGCAGCTTATGCCAAAACTACCCAGACTGATAGCACCAGAAAAATACACGTTTGATTTTGGGGTGACCTGTCTCTTTAATATAGGAAAAATCTACATGTACTACTGGTGACATTATGCCTGTCTTAAATTTCCACTGGAGCAACTTTACATTGTGCAGCATAAAACAAGAATTGCAGACAATAAGGCTGCCATTGCCAGCAGCTGGTATCACAGGAAAAGAGAAGTTGAAGAATTTTTCTTAGAGTCAAAGTGGAGCAGCAGCCGTTTAGCAAGCTGGACATCTATAATGGTACATATTTGATAAGTGTGGACAATCTGTGAAAAACTGAGGAGAAAAAGTAATCTCCCTTCTCTCTCCCACTGCTTCGCTCAATTTAATTCATCTGTGAATCACACCAACACTACCTCTCTCTCCCTCACCGTCTCTCTCCTCCTTCATTTGCTCCTCATCTGCAGTCTCAAATCGTGTAAACAGCAAAGTGCTGCAGGGTCTTCCAGCTACAGTTTTGCTCACTGGGGACCAGACAGTCAACGAGAAAGGCCGTGCAGCATGGATGGGCAGGCTTTAAAGATATTAATCCTCCGTAAATTAACAGTGGACTGAGGGAAGATTTCATCAGAAATGAGCCTCTTTTAAATGGTGCTCATGAAGCGTGGAGAGCTGACCCATTGCTGCCAGTGATACTTACACCGCTCCCACGCTGGCACTTCCTACTGTGATTTAGGTGTCTCACTGGTGGGCTGCAATATTTCTATTCTTTTATGACAGAAGGTTTAGTGAAAAATAAAAGAAGCAGATGTGGAGGATCAATGGAGGGGCGGGTACACCGGAAAACCGCGTGCCCATTTATGAGAGCACGCATGCCAGTTTAGATTGTCCACAGTCTGACTGGAGGGTTCACCAGCGGGCTACAACAGCAGGACTGACCTACATTTCACTCACACAGACACACTCGGAGGCACAGAGACACACACACACACACACACACACACAATTGCCAGTGTTTCCGCTACATTCTTGTTGGGGTGGAAAAGGCTCTGAAACAACATCTGGATCAACACGGAACACTAAAAATGCCAAGTGAAACCCAGACTCAGAAAATTTGTTCAGGTGTGTCAACTCTTCGGGGCAGAGTGAGCAATTTCACCTGTTTAATGGGGAACTCTGGGATACCCACTTCCACACACTTAACAGCAAAGTGAAGACAGGTTCAGGCACACAATTTAAAGCAAAAGCAGCACACCTCTGTGTATACTGTAGCAGGGATGGCAGGCTTACTGAGATACTGTGATAAATATCATCTTGAGGTATGGATTTTTCTTGACTTTCCCTATATTTTAAGGCAAACCTTTTTACCATTTTACCTTATTTGGTAGTTGCAATTATTTACTCTGTGGATTCAATATGACATAAAGCCATTGTTTTTCAGACTAAACTGTATATCTCCAAAATGCTAGTTTGGCTCCCATGTTAAAACTGTAAAATAAAATTTCATTTTTAAAACAAGAGTGGATATTTTCTCAAAACAATGAGTCACTTTAGCTTTTAACAGATCAAAATCAAACTGGACTATCTGTGCATTTTTTGACAATGTTTTCAGTCAGTGAAACAAACTTTACAGGATTTTACAAGGTTATAAAGAAGGATTTACATCATCAGCACTCACTCAAAATATGCTAAAATATATACATACAGTGTGTATGCATATGTTGTAGAGCGAGATGTCACCCAAACTTCTTGGTGCACTTTTATTCAGTTTTGGAAGTTACAACCAACTTGCAAGCCGCAATAAAGAGGGATAAAAGGATAATATACAAAAATATGGGTAAAAAAGATCTCCTTTTCTAGAAAGTCATGGAAGGCTGTCCAACCCGACATTAATGATGCAGGCGTAACACACTGTAAATCATTCACAACTTTTATTTTATTTCATTTTGGAATTACTTTTTAATATTGATGTATCTTGAAATGACATCCAAACTACAGCCAATGTTGTTTGACCATCAATTTCCTCAACTTGTTACAGGAAATACTTATTAGTACAATCAATTCATTACAAATGACAATAACAGGAGGTGAGTGGGGCTGGAAACTAACAGTTTACTTATAAAAGGCTATAATTTGACTGTAATCAAAAGATAAAATTATTTAAATAATGAAAACATTTGACATTTTAAATGGAACCTCATGCTTTTCTCATTTGCTGTCAGTTTCACTCTGTTTTAGACATTTTTTTTCACTCTTGGCTCTGGATGATGTCAGTGAGAGCAGTTTCCCAAATACGGTCACCTCAGGAAAGCACCCCACCCACCTGCTGTTTAACCCTTCAGTTTTCAAGGGGCAGCAAATTAGAAGAAAGCTGGCCTTAAAGGGACAGAAAAGGTGAAGGGAATAGCTTGGTTCAGACAGAGCATGAACCAAGAATCATCAGAACCAGAATCAGAATACTTTATTAATTTCAGAGGAAATTATGTGGTCACAGTTGCTCCAGGACAGTAAGAACAGTGATTAACAAGTTAAAATACCAATATTAAATAATACAATATATTACAAAGTTGCAAAATATTACAAATGGCTCTAATAATACAAATAACTCTGATATATAAATATCCCAATATATTACACAAAATTTACTATAGATAAAGTTGAATTGAGATGCCCCTCTTATCATACTGCCTTTGTTATATTAAGGGTGTACAGTTGTTGCAGTGTATACTTGTGCTTTAGATGGAGGAGTTGTACAGAGAGAGCCACAGGCAGGAATGTGTACTCCAAGGTATTTGTAGTCCTCCACTATGTCCACATCGACCCCCTGGATGAAACAGGGGTCACTGGTTTTCTGGTCCTCCTAAAGTCCAAAATCATTTCCTTGGTCTTCGTCACGTTCAGCTGCAGATGATTCTGCTCGCACCACGTGACAAAGGAATCCACCACAGCTCGGTACTCCGTCTCATCACCCCCACTGATGCATCTAACCACCGCAGAGTCATCAGAAAACCTCTGAAGATGGCAGGTCTCTTTGCAGTGGCTGAAGTCCGTGGTGTAGAGGGTAAATAGAAAGGGAGAGGACGGTCCCTTGTGGTGCCCCGGTGTTGCGGACCACCTTGTTAGATACACAGCATTTAAGACGCACATATTGTGGTCTTTCTGTCAGGTAATCTACAATCCAG
>VUQS01076288.1:0-12583 GCA_015108495.1 Heterochromis multidens
CACCGTGTTTTTACACCTCTCTGCATTTAATGAGCTATTATTAATCTCTGGCTCTCTTCCACAGCATGTCTTTCTCCCTTCACCCCCAACCGGTCGCGGCGGATGGCTGCCCCTCCCTGAGCCTGGTTCCGCCGGAGGTTTCTTCCTGTTAAAAGGGAGTTTTTCCTTCCCACTGTTGCCAAGTGCTTGCTCATAGGGGGTCGTTTGATTGTTGGGGTTTCTCTGTATTATTGTAGGGTCTTTACCCTACAATATAAAGCGCCTTGAGGCGACTTTTGTTGTGATTTGGCGCTATATAAATAAAATTGAATTGAATTATCAGATTTCACTAATACAAAAGTTCCCAACATACTGAAATAAGAGCTTTTTTAGATTTTATTAGCCAGCTTTGGTCCAACACATAACTTAATGTGTTAGACCAAAATTAAAATACCCAAATTGTTAAAGTGGGACATATACTGTTTGATAAATTGCTAATTATTATCACTTAATCCTGTTTTCAAGTTTTTATTCAAGATTTAATATTTATTTAGAATGTTTCCATCTTTTCTTTTCATGTATAAATAATTATCATTTGTTCTGATTTCTTGGACAGTTTATTTACTTGTATCATTGTTTTCTGCCCAGTAATACAGGACATACACTATATTGCCAAAAGTATTCACTCACCCATCCAAATCATTGAATTCAGGTGTTCCAATCACTTCCATGGCCACAGGTGTAAAAAATCAAGCACCTAGGCATGCAGACTGCTTCTACAAACATTTGTGAAAGAATGGGTCGCTCTTAGGAGTTCAGTGATTCACCTGTACAATAAGTCCAGTCATGAAATTGTTTTTCAGGAGTTGGGATCAGCCCCTTAGTTCCAGTGAAAGAAACTCTTAATGCTTCAGCATACCAAGACATTTTGGACAATTTCATGCTCCCAACTTTGTGGGAACAGTTTGGGGATGGCCCCTTCCTGTTCCAACATGACTGTGCACCAGTGCACAAAGCAAGGTCAATAAAGACATGGATGAGTGAGTTTGGTGTGGAAGAACTTGACTGGCCTGCACAGAGTCCTGACCTCAACTTGATAGAAGCCAGGCCTTCTCGTCCAATGTTAGTGTCTGACCTCACAAATGCGCTTCTGGAAGAATGGTCAAAAATTCCCATAAACACACTCCTAAACTTTGTGGAAAGCCTTCCTAGAAGAGATGAAGCTGTTATAGCTGCAAAGGGTGGACTGACATCATATTAAACCCTATGGATTAAGAATGGGATGCGACTCAATTTCATATGCATGTGAAGGCAGATGAGCGAATACTTTTGGCAATATAGTGTGTACTCTATCTCCTATTAAATGGGTGTGCCAGTCTGAGCAAAACTTTGCACAGCTGTCACACATAGAGCAATTATTAACATCTATATGTTTATAAAAAAGATGTATTAAAAATCCCAATTATTTTGATTTTCATATAATATGTTAATTTCAACATCCCCCTGTAAATGCAATGTTATGTCTTCCGTTTACATTTGTTTCACATGTCACGTTCAACGTGTCGCCTGTACATAACTTAACAGTCACCAAAATTTGTATCTGCGATGTTTTATGATTGTTAGTACTTAATAATAGTACTTAAAATTCTGATAGTTTGTCCAATCTGAAAATGGTTGAGTATGTATAAAAATGGCTGTAATAGTAAACAGTTATGCAGCACTTTAGTTAAACCTATTGAATTCAATCTAAAACTCTATAATCACATCTTGACAGTGGTGGTATGCAGACACAAATGGATGTAGCTGTATGTACTGTATCATTAAATATCTCATAGAAAATTTGGCAAACCATGTCTATAAAAGAATACTTTAAGGTGGAAAATGGACAAACTAGCCTATCATTTGGTGACTCCAAAGTAGATGGTATAAAAAAAAGTCATTTTTTTCCCTGCCTTGAATTTATTCACCTGAAATGTCCTGCAAGTTTAAAATAGCAGATGAAAGCTTTCCTTAAGATTAGTCACAGCAGTCTGTCAATTCTACTTATGTTACTTTATCCTTTTCCCTCTCAGATGGGATTCTCCCTGATCATAATTTATGAATATCTGACCCCTAATGAAAATATTGAATTTAGCTATCTCGGAGGGCAAAATTTCTTTTTCGTAGCTATGAGTTTACTTCTTGTGGGTTTGATGTGATGTTAGAATATACTGAACATGGCTTTTTCATTTCCCAGTGAACATCACTGAACAGCAATGAAGCACAAAACCGAGTTTTGTTTTTGTTTCAATTTTAAACACACGAAAAACACTGCATATCAAAATAGTATGTTTGTGTTTGATTGACTGAAGAGGTCCACAAAGTATTTGTACGTGAAAGATATTTTTTAAATGTACTGTGAAAAAGTCTTGAGCCACCCCTCATTTCTTTGTATTTTGCTAGGTAAATGGGAAGTAGGTGCAGTGATTTATTGAAACGTACAAACATATATGGAAATATAGTATATAAGGCAAAAACAGAGTTTGTACAACTCTAACAAGCTTGAAAGTCAGTATTTGGTATGACCACCTTTATTCTTCAACACAGTCTGAACTCTCTTAGGCAGCTTTCTTCTAATTTCTTTAAGTAGTCTTCAGGAATAGTTCTCCAGGCTTCTTGAAGGACATTCAAAGCTGTTCTTTGGATGTTTGCTGCCTTTTGTTCTGTTCTCTGTCAAGATGATCCCACACTGCTTCAGTAATGTTGAGGTCCAGGCTCTGGGGAGGCCAATCCATGACTGATAGTGTTCCATTGTGTGTTTTTTTCTATCCAGGTATGTTTTTACTGCATTGGCAGTGTGTTTGGGATCATTGTCATGCTCAAAAATAAAGCAGACACTTTCCAGATGGTATTGCATGGGGGTCAAAATCTGCATTCACAATTCCATCAATTTTTAACAAGATTTCCAACACTGCTGTCTGAAATGCAGCCCCAAATCACGACAAAGTCTCCAACATGTTTAAAAAAATGGCTGTAGACCCTCACTTTTTTATCTCTTTCATACATACTGCCAATGATTTGGACTAAAATTTTCAAATTTGGATTCATCACTCTCTTATTGAGTGATGAATCCAAATGTTGCCACTGATTTTCAGTCCTTGCACAATAAGGCATACTTCTGCCTCTTCTGTCTGTTTCCCTTCCTTAAGAATGGCTTCTTGGCAGCCACGCTTCCACTGGCTCAGGTCCCGTGTCAGGTCTTTGCTCTGTTTTTTCCTATTTCTTAAGGGCATGACTTTCAGATTCTGTTCATCTGTTGTAGTTTTTTAGACCTGCCACTTTTTTCCTCCACTTGTTCAGTTTCCCAAATTTTTTTAAGGACACACTGTATACCACACCAAGATATGCCAAGATCTTTGTGAATCACCTTGTTGGTGCAAAAAATACTATTTTTTCTGTCAAACTGTCTTTGGCCTTTTTTGTAGATTCAACTAAAGAAATAGGAAAAAATTATGTGTTTTTGTGACAGGCTGCTAGTAAAAGATACATTTTAAATTTGGTTCTTTGCTAAGTTGTCTGTTATGTGTTGACACAACACTGGTTCATCCCTTGAGTTTGGCGCCTTTTTTATGTTTGAATGATTCATTGGTGTTAAGCGGCTTAACAAAAAAAAAACATTCCTTTGAAAATGGTCAGGTACAAGAACTGGAATTTTACAATTGGCTTTGCCTATATTAAGTGGTTAGCTTTTGTTTGAGGAAGGGAATTCTCTGGGTTGCTACATGTAGTCAGTTTCATATCTAAGCTAATGTTAGCTGTTAATAGTAGGTAAACACCAAATCATAAATGCTTGTTAGTGAAACATAATGAGGATTTAGCATTAACATTTTCCAGATGTTTGATGGGAACCTCTGAGAATGCTTGGTTAGCAATGATTGATAATGTACAATGATGTATAGAGAATGAGTAATGTGTGATGAGCATTAATTGACTGAATAGAAGCAGACGTTTACGCTTATTTTATCAGTCATTAAATTTGCTTTATTAAGCACCTATATTAAGATCCTGTAATGATGTGAAAAGAATCACATTTAACTGCTTGATCCTTTTCAACATTTTCTCACCTTCTTGATATTACAAAAAGCAGGCTGGGCTCTGGCAATTTCACAAAATGAGCACAATTTCTTATAATGTTATATTTCCCTCTGAAAAAAAAACACTGAATTACTTTTTCCAATCTAACATGATTTCACAACAGCAGTGCACCTAGTATAAAGCAGAAAGTCTGAAAGTGGAGCAGAGTGGTACAAAGTAAGGATAACTGATGATTCCAGTAATACATTCTATACATAAAGTTGAAAGAAAAAGTTTAGAAACCCTTAGGAATTTTCATTTCTGCTTTGATTACTCACAGTCTGATCTATACAAGCAACAACCTCCAGATGTTTCCTCCTTGTGAGACTTGCATGATGATTAGGAGAAATTGTGTACCACTCTTCCCTACAAAACTGTATTAGGTCATCAATAATTTTGGGATGCCTTGATTGAACAGTCCTCTTCAGGTCATGACACTGCATCTGAATTGCTTTAAGTTCAAAACTCCAAGTTGGCCATTTAAAAACATAAATGTTCCATTTAGAATCAGAAAAACTATATTAATCCCTAAAGTGAAATTGTTTTGCAAAAAAATTATGAAAACAATTATACATGACGGCAAGAAATAAAATGCAAGGTGCAGAGTTTGGACCTTTGCAGCAGAGACGTTATAAGGGACAGACATGGCACTAAAGAATTCCATAACAGCAAAGACAGTGTTTGTGTCACTTGTGCCCCCAGAGAGCCAGCCAACAGCCAAACTGGGAAACACATTAGCCAAACATGTGTTGGCATGGCACATGCACACAGGTCCACAGCAATTTTAACTGTGTGGTGGTAGGTATATCTACTTGTTATCAAAGTAAAGATGTAGATGAGGGTGCTTATTTTTATTTATTTTTTAATTTTTTTTAGCTAGCACTTGTTTAAGGGACATGAGGGGATTAACCCATAAGGTTGACTGTGTCAGCACTATGGACTGAGCAGATAATGAAGCTATAATGTTTTGAAAACTGTGCACAAGTAAAGATCAGATTGACACAATGACACAAATCATTTTAGCATTCAAATAAATTTTATGATGCTATCCCCATTCACATGATCTTGTTTATAATAAACCATTTGTTGAAAAAAAAGTGACGTTCCTGGTTGTTGATCTACTTGTGTGCTTTGGGGTACTGTTTTGTTGCTTCACTCAACCTCAGTTAAGCTTCAGGTCATGGACTCTTGCTTTCTAAGGCTGCATGTCATCCAAGTCTCAAGGTAGAAAAGCAGCCCCAAATCATGATGACCCCTCCACCGTGCTTCACAGAGGTTGGTATGTAGTGCCTGTGTTAACATAACATGTCCTTGAACTAAATAATCACATGTTCCTATAACCTGAAATGACCCATACAAGCTTTCCTGAAACAACAACCAAACCTGACTTTTTACTTTGAGCACTAAGTGCTACTCTTGTCAAAGACCACTTTTAACTTTGACTAGCAGTTTAGTTTTTACTTGCGGTTTTGTTAAGTTCAAGCCCAAACTATTTTATTAAGATAGGACATAAAAATTAGTTGGTCAGGTTTAGGAACTGATTAAGTTTTGAGTTAAACTAAACCCTTTCATGACGTTAAAGAGATTACAAAGCTCAACTTTATAGGGTGCAGAGTTCAGAACCATCTTGTGGCAACAAGCAGTGGCCATTTCATATGGCTGGTAGTCACTGAAGTCACTGTGACTTAGATCACAAAGACTAATTGCACAGGTAATGTACTTAGTCATTTTCTGGGGGAAAATAGCCTCTTCCAAACATTTCTTCACAGAACATTGTCCCAGATGTCCAGCAGAACAATTATTTTTTTTCAGAGCAGTGGTTTCCTTCATGGTATCCTCATAGCACCATTGTTAGTGGGTGTTTTTCTCACAGTGAACACATGCACACGTTTTTTTGCTAAGTATAGAGATTTCTGCAGGTTTTGTGCATTTAGAATGCCTTTGGGTTCTTCTTTTTATCTCTTCAAGGATTGCATGTTGTGCTCCTAGTGTGAACTTTGCAGGGTGCTAGCTCCTAGAGAGAGCTGCAACAGCCCTAATTTTACTACATTTGTAAACAATTTGTCATATTACGGACTGATAAAACTCAGACCTTTACAAATGCTTTTGAGTTTTTCTAGCCTTGTGCATCTCTGTAATGCTTCAAATCTGAGACCGGGTTTATACTCTCTTGTGGACCTGCACATGGATAACCACAGAAATGTAATGGTTCATATTATACTAATTTCCTATTTTTTAGCATGGTGCACTTGTACAGGGCCTCACATATACTCTGAGGACAAAATTAACATTACTCAGACCTCTCCATACACACAGACAGGAAGGCATAACACCTGTGAAAGTGGCTGTGATTGAGACATGGTTCACACCCACCTTCCAGTCTCATCTCTTTAATTGGCACACCTGACTAAAATTTGGAAACGTTTTTACCTCAGAGGATACTTACTTTTTCTAGTTTGCACAGAAAGTTAAATTTCAGTGTGTTCAATGAAGTGAAAGTGTGAGACCACATTTTAAAGCACACATACTGTATTTAAACAATATAGACAGAAGAACAGAAGTTACAAAGTTTCTCAAGCTACAGATGTTTTGTTTTTTGGGTTTTTTTAATTAATTCATAAAACAATTTTGTAATGAAGGGTTTGAGTACATTTCACAGTTTGGGTACATTTCTCCTATTCTTATGATATTGTGTGTACTCACAGTAGGCTACGGCTCCTGGACTCTGGGAAACTGTCACAGTGCAGAACAGCCTGTTCCCAGGTGCAGTCATATCAAGGCTCGCACAGGACAGCAATGTTTGAACGCCCTAATCCTCAGCCTTCATTCTTCCCAAACTTCAATAGCTGCCGCTGTTGCCACTTCCCCCACAACAACTGCCTCTGTAATGTTTTGCACACAAACTCAAAGAGGGCCCTGGCTGGAAGAAATATTCGTTAGACCTTCAAAGGGGAGCCAAACCTGCTTGATGATAAAACACTGTTTTGACCTATCTCTTTGAAGAGTGTTTCAGTATATGAACTGTACCAAAATCCTGTGCACACATTCTTTGCACAAACTCTCCTGTCCATGCACACAAACACGCATGTGTGCACGCACACAGATACATGGTAATACATACAGAATGACAGAAAGAAGATGGATAGCAGGAGCGAGTATAGTCCATTTTGCGGGAACCGTTCAGATCAATCCAAAAAGGAAAGGGCAGGGTTCTCGCCCCATCAGAATAACAGAGTCTGTTGACCTTTTTAAATGACTGAAGGATACGCTAAGGTAAAGTAAACAGTGGTTTGCTTGCAGCATCATGGCAAGCTGTATTGATCCCGCTTCTCAGAAAAGGTCATGCACATGAGAGGTGATTGTTATTAGATAAGCAAAAAACAGACTGTGAACTTTTCAGTTTTGCGAGCACAAAGACAGACAATCCATGTAATTGTATTAGCTCTGTATTATTTCAGCACTGGAAGTTGTATTTGTGCACATAGCTGTGTTTTGTGTGGTACAGTACTTTAGCTTGGCTTTGGCTGGACATCTGTGCTGAATCAGCAGTGGAGCCGTGTGTGGCAGGTCATTAGCTAACGAGGGCCAGTCTAATGTCTGTTAAATAGCTAATAACTGCAGTCAGAGGGAAGGCAGCCAGAAGGGGGATGAATGTACTTTCAGTAGTCTCCATGCGAGGCTTTTTAAGTCTATAATTCTTTATAGTTCCTTTGGTGATCAGGTCAGACTTTCATTTAAAAAAAATAGTTGGGGCTGAAAGTTCCACAAAAAACAACTGTCATCGTCTTTTATCTATCTATCTGGCATCTATCTATCCCCCTGCTTGCTTCTTTCTTTCATCTTGTCTTTTCTTTTGGAAACTGGAGCTCTAAAACCATAAATAATTCATGAGTACAAAATTGTTCAATAAGCATGTAAAGGTACCCACTGTTACACTGTATTTTCTCTTCAGCAGACGCCCTCAGGTCCTGCTCTACCTTTGT
Organism: Heterochromis multidens; assembly: GCA_015108495.1. Lineage (NCBI taxonomy): Eukaryota > Metazoa > Chordata > Actinopteri > Cichliformes > Cichlidae > Heterochromis > Heterochromis multidens. Next base: position 8,076 of record VUQS01076288.1, read on the forward strand.
ACTAAAATGTGATTGGTGATCCTGCCTCAAGTGTATACATCTATTCATAGTTTTCTGTCATGTGACCTGCACAGAGTAAAAAAAAAACAGTTACAACATGCTGACCAACACTGGGAACTCCACAGATCTGCAGCACAGGTCTGTCGAGATTTGTGAACAAATTGCAAGTTTTGGCACTTGTGATCAACACACACCACCCACTGCAGTATTTTAATTATTAAAAGCTGCGAATTTCCTGCCAGGGTTTCACTTTGGTGATTTTTATCACCATTATTTTTTTACTTTTTAACTGAGCGAATGGTTTACAACTACCTGAACAAACCTAATAAAAATAACTGGCATCCAGCAGAAGAAAGCCTCATTTTCCTGTCTGGCTAAGTGTTCTTATAATGATGTGACATCATTGTATACAAATCCACTGTATACAAAGCATCAAGAAGACAATTAGGATCAACACAATTCAGATTCAATGACCTTAGGCTTCTATTACTTATTTTACCTTCTGACATTCTTATTCTGTCAATTATGGTTTCAAAAAGAAGATAATATGGTTACCAAGTGTCTTTCACGACTGCCAAGATGACGGCAATCAAATCAACTTGACTGCGAAGCATCTGTTCAGAAAGATGCATTTGACATCACAGATCCTCAGTTTTCTTATGTGTTTGACATAAGTCACATTGTCACGCCACATGTGAGCAGCTGTCCCTCGGACCTGAATCTGAACATAATCTTGATACAAGACATATACGAGGGCCTCAGAAGTCGCCATATATCTTCATATATGATCGTGCATTTCACCGATTGCCACAAACCGTGATTCAGTTTCAGAAAGCCGCACACAGTGCGTTAAATGTGAGTATCTCTTAAGGACTCTATTTTATGTTAAGGATAGTAATTATCATCATCCTCATCATAATTTGAGCAACTTACTGATGAGTGCAAGTGCCAGAACGTCTGCATCCAAACAGCCAAATTACATTAACTTCCAAGCTTTAAAATTCTGTTTGTTTTACTGTGTGGTTTGTGGCTCAGCTGCAGGGGAGGGGTGGAGCAGTGGGTTCAGAGGGCAGTACCAGGGAAGGCTGGCCGCCACAGCTGGCCCTCATCAGGATTCCCTATTCAGTAGGACGCTGGTACCAGGAAAAGGAGGCTGCTGAATGGAACTAGAGAGAACAAGACTGAAAAAGTCTCTAAAACGTGTCCATAACATTCTGTCCGTGCGGGCAGAGGACTGACTGGCTCGGCCGGCTGTGTGCCAGAGCTGGTCCCCAGCTCCGGTGGGGACGGTGCACTGGATGAGGGAGGGGAATGACCCTCTCACTTCCTGGAGGGCTTTGAGCTCGCGGCGGTGGCATGCCGCTGGCCACCAGAGGAGTGGGTGGAACGGCTGCTGCCACTGCTGGCGGGGGAGGCCCGGGCAGCGGTTTTTAGCCTCCCAGTCGGAGAGAGGGCCGAGTTCAGGGCTGTCTGCTGCGCCATGCTGGACTGCCTGGGTCTCTCCCTGGAGGACCACCGCCGCTGCTTCTGGGGAAGCAAGATGGGGCCGTCACCTATCCCATCACCTATGCCTGGCAGCTGCATAATGCTGCAGCTGGCTAGCTGCAGCCTGGCCCCACGGAGGGGGAGGCCCGGACACTGGCAACCATGGTCCTTGGGCAGTTTGTGGAGGGCTGCCGCGGGACAAGGCAGAGTGGGTCCGCGGACATTGGCCAGCCAGCCTGGGCGACGCGGTGGAATGGGTGGAGGACTACCGGGTGGGATGGCTGGGGCGCCCCCTGGAACATGCGAAGCCGGTGGCAGGGGATCGACCGGTCCCGGCCCCGAGGAGGAGGCTCCAAGCGACATCCACACCTCCTTCTAATTCCCTCTCCGTTTCCGTCTCTCCACAGGTCCCAGTGGAATGCGGTCACTGGCCCCCACCCATCGGGAGTAGCACAGGCGCCAGAGCAGGTGTGGTGGAGGTGCAGGTGGCCGGGTCACATCCGCCGGAGTTGCCCGATGATGGAAGTGGGGCAATGGTTCTGCATTATCGGCTCTCCGACACCCTCCTCCGGTCCGGGAGAGATGTACCGGGTACCGGTAAGGTATTATGGGGGTACATGCCAGGCCTTGGTGGACTCGGGCTGCATGCAGACCCTGGTCAGATTGGCTGGGGTTTAATAACCTGTTGGGGCACTGTGTGGGGATGCGTTCACGACTGATAGGGACTTGTAGTGTTTGTACTGTGCTCAGCGGTAACACGAGGTCATCCGATGCTGACTCCGGGGACGAGGAGACGGCGGGGCCTTCTCAGGAGGCCCTGCCGTCTCCGGCGATTCACTCCATGGGATATTTCCCACTAGAGCAGTCTCGAGATGATACTCTACGCTCAGCCTTTGACCAAGTGATGAAAATTGATGGTCAGATGATGTAGCGTTAACCTACCCACATTTTGTAGTGATTAGAGACCGGCTGTATTGAGTGAGTCGTGACACTTGCACAGCTGATGAGCGCACCCAGTTGTTGGTGCTCATTATAACCCCATGGCAGGGCATACGGGATATGATAAAACTTTGGAATGAATTATGGCCCGCATCCGGGGGGACGTATGCTGTGTGTATGTGGTGTGTGTCCTGCCCAGAGTGTCAGCTGGTGAACCAGCCAGCCATCCCAAAAGCAACTTTGTGCCCACTATCATTGATGGAGGTCCCGTTTGAGCGCATAGGCATGGACCTCATCGGGCCATTTCACCGGAGTGCACGGGGGTATCATTTTGTATTAGTTCTAGTGGATTATGCAACACGATATCCCGAAGCAGTGCAGCTGTGCACCATTTCAGCAAAGAGTGTGGCGCAGGCACTGTTTCAGGTCATCTCCCAAAAGAGATACTGACTGACCAGGGCATGCCGTTCATGTCTCGCACATTAAAAGAGCTGTATGAATTACTGGGCATCAAATCTGTTCGGACCAGCGTCTTCCACCCTCAGACCGACGGGTTGGTGGAGCGGCTGAATAAGACTTTAAAATCCATGATTCGTAAGTTCATTCACGAGGATGAACGCAATTGGTATTGCTGTCTGGACCCTCTGTTATTTGCAGTGCGGGAGGTGCCCCAGGCCTCCACGGGATTTTCTCCCTTTGAGTTACTGTTGTACGTATTGGACCTTATTAGGGAAAACTGGGAGGAAGGTCTATGCCTGGCTAAGAGTGAAATTCAGTACATCCTGGACCTGAGAGCAAAGCTGCACACGTTGAGGAGGTTATCACGTGAGTATTTGTTCCAGGCCCAGGAATGTCAGCAGCACCTGTACAACAGAGGGGCTAGGCTCAGGCAATTTTCACTGGGAGATAAAGTGCTTGTATTGCTCCCTTCATCTAGCTCAAACCTACTCGCCAAGTGGCAAGGACCTTTTGTGGTCACACAGCAAGTGGAGGATGTTGACTATGAAGTGGTGCGGTTGGACAGGGGAGAAGCCACACAAATATATCACCTCAACCTCCTAAAAGCATGGAGAGAGGCTGAAACCGCCTCTCTGGTGAGTCTGGTGAAGGATAGAGATGAGTTGGGGCTAGAGGTGCCTAATTCTCCCATTCCCGCCTCCCTCCATTGTGATAACCATCTCACACAGACCCAGAGAGCCGATGTTGCTGCATTGCAACAGCGTTTTGCAGATGTGTTCTCCCTCCTGCCCGGTCGCACCTGTCCCATAGAGCACCATTTTGAAATGTGCCCCGGCATGACGGTGTGTTCACGGCCCTATAGGTTACCTGAACATAAGCGGCAAATAGTTCAGAAGGAATTGGCTGAAATGCTAAAGATGGGAGTGATAGAGTCTCACAGTGCCTGGTTTAGCCCCATAGTTCTTGTAGTGAAGAAAGATGGGTCTATATGGTTCTGTGTGGACTACTGCAAGGTGAATGAGGTGTCACAGTTTGACGCTTATCCCATGCCTCGGGTCGACAAGCTCCTGGACTGGTTAGGCACTGCTCGCTTTTTCACGACACTGGATTTGACCAAGGGCTACTGGCAGATTCCCTTGTCTCCAGAGTCCAAGGAAAAAATGGCTGTATCCACTCCGTACGGTTTGTACTAATTCGTCACGCTTCCGTTCGGCTTGTTTGGAGCCCCGGCCACTTTCCAGAGCCTTATGGACAGGGTGCTGCAGCCACACGCTGCATATGCTGCCGCCTACCTGGATGACGTAATTATCCACAGTGACACTTGGGCGGAGCATGTGCAGCAGGTGGCCGCGGTCCTGGAGTCACTGAGGCAGGCGGGGCTCACGGCCAACCCGAAGAAGTGCGAGGTTGGACGGAGGGAGGTACAGTATCTGGGGTACCGCTTGGGGGGCGGGCAGGTGCACCCTCAGACAGATAAAACAGCAGCGATCGCATCCTGTCCAAGCCCCAAGACCAAAAAAGAGGTGAGGTGGTTCTTGGGGCTGGCTGGCCACTATCGCCGGTTCGTGCCCGGCTTCGCGGAGCTGACCAGTCCCTTAACTGACCTCACCCGAAAGGGTGCCCCA